>JAKCPI010015354.1:0-38975 GCA_023213315.1 Euborellia annulipes
ATCCCTCTAGTATCCACCTCCCTTATACCGTGACGTCACCTCTTCTCTCTTCTTACACTCCGATAAAATTGTGCTCTCTTAGAGAGGAGGCAATGGAGAGTTCAGGAAAAATACTCAGGTCCCCAAATTCCCAGATGGGGATAGATCAAAAATTGAATATCCAGAATATCCCTATCTCGCTCTATGAAAAATTTAAGCCAATCTTTTTATACTAACAAGGGGACGGCCAGGAGTGAGTATATCACGGATTCGTTTGAAAAAAATTGAGGTGATACTTTGAGCTAAAAAAAATTTTCACGTGTTTCGGCGTTTTACTCCATAGAGCCCCGATTGGCCAAAAAAAAAATAAATAAATACCGAAACAATTTTCGCGCTTTCAAGTAGTTTCTGTTTGAAACATTACGTAACAGTCAGCTGTGGCTAGGCTGGTAGCGTAGCCGACTGGTAAGTATGTGGTCCCGGGTTCAAACGACGGAGTAAGCAATTTTTTTTTTTTTTTAATCTTTTTATGTTATTGTAACAAACAATATATTTAAAACTGTTTCATATTTTTTTTTCATATTTTATTATTTTTTTTAGTAATTAAATTTTAAAATTTTGTTAAAATTGTTTTTCGAGTTTATTTATTACCTTAAAATTAAAATTTAATTTAAATTCATGAAGAAAATATCATTTATTACAGTATTTAAATATATGAAGAAATAAAGAAGGCATAAAATAATCCATTAATTAAATAAATACGTGATATTAATAAAAAATTTATTTGCTTATATTTAATAAAAGAAATTAGGTAGTCAAGCGAATATAGATAACTTACTTTGTTAATTTACTTGTACACTTACCCCACACGAAGTAGGGTGATATAAGTCATAAAAACATGCAAAACAAATAAGTAGGCGACAATTAGCGCAGTTTATAAAGGATATTTAAAAAAAATTTTAAAATTTAATTACTAAAAAAAAAATAATAAAATATGAAAAAAAAAAATAATAAAATATGAAAAAAAAAAATATGAAATAGTTTTAAATATATTGTTTGTTACAATAACATAAAAAGATAAAAAAAAAAATTACTTACTCCGTCGTTTGAACCCGGGACCACATACTTACCAGTCGGCTACGCTACCAACCTAGCCACAGCTGACTGTTGCGTAATGTTTCAAGCAGAAACTACTTGAAAGCGCGAAAATTGTTTCGGTATTTATTTATTTTTTTTTTGGCCAATCAGAGCTCTATGGAGTAAAACGCCGAAACACGTGAAAATTTTTTTGGCTCAAAAGTATCACCTCAATTTTTTCAAACGAATCCGTGATATACTCACTTGGCCGTCCCCTTGTAAGAAAATTAATTATAACTAGCCGCGCCGCCCGCCTTCGGCGGGCTTCTTGTCTTGGCAGAATGTTAGGACCACCTGGACCCCCCCCTCCTCCTTCAACTAGCTCAGCGGCGGCCCCTCGCCTTTTCTTAATTATGAAAATAAAATTATTATTTTTTTTTTTTTTTAAAGATTCACATTTTTTTCTCATTCATACTCACACTCACACCCACATTCACACAGTCTTTTCGGCAACTTAGGCCATATAAGACTTTTAGACGATAACCGTTGTATTGAAAATATCTATTGGGGGTTCAGGCATTTCTATTTAAGCCATCTGGTATCCAAATGGCTTAAATAAAATCATCGGACTGCCTGGGTCAGAACCCGCGACGTTTGGTATAGGAGGTAGGCACGCTAACCCCTACACCAAGCCCCGAGGGCAAAATTATTATTATTATTATTATTACTACTATTCCAATTTAGTGCCTGCTTGAGAATTTGTTTACATTCATGGAATACATAAATGCAAAGAATACATAAATATTTCTCTATACATTTCCTTTTGGAAAAATCGTAACTTTAGGAATTAATAACTCAAAAAATAAGAGAAATTTCGGGAACCGAGTATTTCTCCTGGACTCTCAATAACGTCCTTTATAAGACTGCAAAATTTCGTTTTAAAATTCCAACAGGAAGTTGGTCAAACAGAGGTGAGACAGACGGACACTCCGCTATTATTATATATAGAAGATGCCCTCGGGGCATGGTGTAGAGGTTAGGTGCTAACCTCATATACCAAACGTCGCGGGTTCGGACCCCAGGCAGTCCGATGATTTTATATAAGGCATTTGGATACCAAATGACTTATATAAGAATGCCTGGACCCCAATATGTATAATTATAAATAACGGATATCGTTTAAAGTCTTAAATGGCCTAAGTTGCCGAAAAGACTGTGTGAATGCGGTGTGTGAGTGTGAGTGTGAATGAGAAAAAAGTGTAAATGTTTTCTTATTTAAAAAAAAAAAAAAAAATATATAGAAGATATTGGGGGGGGGGGAGTTTAAAAAAACGTAAGAAACTTTGACACAATACAATCAAGCAACCCGCAATACCAGATTCCATCTTCTGCTTTCGATTTAAATTAAAATTAGATGTCTTAAGCCCTCAGGGATACGAGTTAAGTTAATAAAAAAATAAATAAATATTAATAATATTCCTAAATTACTCATCAAAATATTTTAATTTGTTTTATGATGTCCATATCATTTTTTTTATTTTTTATATTTAAAGAAAGTTAATAATTATTCATTTTTAATGAAGTTAAGTTGTTAAAAGCGTCTGTCAGCCGGGCCACGTGGTCGTGATGATAACTCTGATGTAATAATGCTATGATTTCATTGACATGCTCTAATGATCATTCATTTCTCGGCTTCTTGTTATGGTCATTGACTTTCCTCTTATTCTATCTCTCTTTCTTGTTAGAAACAGAATAAAGAGAGAGAAAAAAATCCACCTTTTTAAAGAGAAACCTGTTGCGGAAGTGTCTATATAGGAAAAAAAAAAAAAAACAATTTAGAGAAAAAAAATGTTCAAATGTTCATAATTGAAGATACGTTAGTATAATGCGAAATCGATATTTTATTTATTTATTTCACCTTTGACCAGAGATTCTTCCGGATATTTTTTATTTTTTTTCTCTCTATTTAAGGCTAGAAATAAATTTCTGATCTTCACTTTCTTTATTTATTTATTTATTTATTTTTTTTAAATAAATTCCATTAGAAATGAATAATAATAAATTCATGGATTATTTTTACTTCTTTTTAAGATGTTTAACATTTTGTTTGGAGTTTAAAAAATCCAGAAGGATTTGATGGAAAATTTATATGAAAGGTGATAAATTTTAACAACTAGCCGCACGGCCGGCTGCATAATTCGTTTTAATATAAATATCTGGCTTATTGAAAAATAGCACAGGGGAACTGTGATTTGATTGACCGAGTATTTGAAGGCATTCCTGGGTATTTGGGTAGCGCTGATTCCAAAAACGTCATCAGTTTTGCCCCATCACGTCAAATTTTAGAGATAGAGAGAAAATAAAATTTTAATAGACAATGTACTCTAAAGCGGCTCTTATTTTGAATTACTCTGGCTTTTTTAAGACGACACCCCCTTAGAAATATGCAGAGAGTTATAATACGTATAAATTTGAAGTTCCAGCCCAATCGGAGGTCATTTAGACGTGCCCAAACGGCTAAAAGTTTAGAAAAATCGAATTTTTAAAGATTTTTTTTACTTTAGACAACCCTAATACAATTCTTCTGATTCCTGAATGCAAAAAATATTATATTTTTACGATAGCCCTATTCTATAATTCTTTGGCTTTCCAAAAAGCATCCGTACGTGAAAATTTGTTGATTATTAACGAAATTATTAATAAAATAGTTTAAAAAAAAATATATATATATATATGGACCCTGTTACGCATTAGTGTGTCAAGCGCCATCTACCGAGTTTTGAGAAAATTAACATTAAAGTTTTTTTGTTTTCATTGGATTATATATAATTTTTTTTGTCAATTGTGCAAGTAACATTAAATATAAATTTTTTAGGTCATATTTCATAAAAAATAATATTAATTAAAGCATTTGAAACAATATTCCGTGCTTAACTCATTTTTTTAATTTTTTGGCACTTGATACACTAATGCATAACAGGGTCCATATAATACTTATGTTTATTCCTAAAAGCAAAGCTCCTAAAAGTGTTTTTTTTTTTTTACCAGACACTGATAACTGTTTTGTTTATAATTTCGTTAATTATTAACAGATTTTCACGAACCAATGCTTTTTGGAAAGCTAAAGAATTCTAGAATATCGTAAAAAAATGTTTTTTGCATTCAAGGATCAGAAAGATTGTTTTAGGGGTCTCCAAAGTGAAAAAAAAAACTTAAAAAATTCCATTTTTCTAAACTTTTAGCCGTTTGCGGCATGTCTAATGCCCAATTGCACCGCCCGATTTAAGTATGACTTAAAAAAAAAATAAACAACATGCCAACGTTGTAAATTTTAGTGATATTTATTTGTATATTAATTATTTAAAGAGAAGCTTAAGCAATAATTCCTCTGTACTGGAGGAAAATGTAATTTTTCGTATAGGCGGAGTCAAAAAAAAACTTCAAGTCTTTCGGTATTTGATTAAAGCCGCGACAGGCTGACGTTTCGGCCCCTTGTATAGGTCATCTTCAGTGAGAGAATAAATGAGAATTTCAGAGACATACTGAGCTCTCAAGAGGGCAACAAATAATTCTCGCCAACTGGCTCTGAAGATGATCTAGACAAGGGGCCGAAACGTCAGCCTGGTGCGACTTTAATCAAATACCGAAAGTCTTGAACTTTTTATTTGACTCCGCCTATGCGACATTTCGGTCGACTATGCGACCATCTTCATGGATATAATGGAGTATACAAAGACATAAGATCAATAGGTCATACAAAAAAAACAAACAAACATAACCTATTGATGTTATGTCTTTGTATACTCCATTATAGCCATGAAGATGGTCGCATAGTCGACCGAAACGTCGCTGTGGGTTTCATACCGATAAAGAAATCATAATAGCTGCTTGGCCTTTTTACTCATCCTTCTAGATATTGATTCAGCTATTCTCCTCGCTTACAAATTTAATATCGTTATTCACAAAATATATTTAGCACAATCTCAACTCTAGAAGGAACTGATTAGGGGAAATTTGTTTTTTAAGTCTTGATCATTTAAATAGGTGTCTATTAAAATTCATCCCCTCCAAGCGGAAAGTGATAGACTCCGTGAGAATTCGTTCGTTAAGGAGTTTGTAATATTATAAAATATTCAAAGATGTTTTTGTTTATCTGTAGGCGTAGCCATCCCACCTACGGAGAGGATTCATTTTGATTTATAGTTTAAATAAACATAAATAAATAATTGATGTTATTTTGTCTTCAAGGTGTATTTATTGTTCGTGTCTCAATGTCAGAATCAATTGTTTGCTAATGATTTTATCAACACTTTTTTTTTTTTTTAACATTTTTTATGCAACTTCAGAGGTCGTAAATTTCCATAAAAATTGCTTATCATCTGATGATTTACTTTCAATTTTTTTTTTTAGTTAAAAAATCATTATGGAATCATCATCATCATCCATCAACTTCCTGGAAATTTCTAATTTAATCAAATTTCAAATTGAATGCTTGTCTTATTTGAACAAATTTTGTTTTTGTTTTCTTAATTCGTTTGCCATCTCCTGATGTAGAAGTCAAGTTTCATCTTCACCCCCTCAATAATTTTTCCGAAAATTTTATATAACTAAAACTAAACACTGTACAAAAGTGTATTATTTGTGGATATTTTTATTTATAAAATTCTTATTTCGCTCTCGGGCTTGGTGTAGTTGGTACCGTGCCTACCTTCTATCTGAATGTCGCGGGTTCGGGCCCCAGGCAGTCGGATAATTTTATTTAAGCCATTTGGATACCAAATATGTGAATGAGAAAAAAAGTGTGAGGGTTTTTTTTAATAAAAAAAAATCTTATTTGTTTAAAATTGACAGTTCAATAAAGAGAGTGAGATGAACTCTAATCGCACCTGATAAGGGTAGGTGAAAATCTAAATATAATAGCGAAGTGTCCGTCTGTCCGTCTGCCTCACTCTGTTTGTTTAACTTCCCGTTGGAATTTTGAAACGAAATTTTGCAGTCTTATAGAGGACGTTATGGAGAGACCAGGAAAAATTATCGGGTCGCGAAATTCTTATAACTTTTGAGTTATAAATTCCTAAAGTTACGATTTCTCCCATAGGAAATGTATAGAGAAATATTTATTTATTCTTTGCATTTTTTTAAACACTCACACTTTTTTCCCATTCACACTCACACTCACACTGACATTCACACACATACACACAGTCTTTTCGGCAACTTAGGCCATTTGGTATCATAGGCGTCATTTGGGGGGGGGGGGGGCAGGGGGCATTTGCCCCCCAAGGGCTCTGATTTTTATAAAATTTTATATTATTCTAAATAAAATACTCCAAAATACATCTACGAGTATACAAACTGTACAAAATTAAACAATTAATTAAATTAAATATGTTTTGGCCAAATTTGAGTCCCATTTGTAAGTAAATTTTAAGAAAAAAAATGTTTGCCCTCCCAGAAAAAATTTGCCCCCCAAGAAAAAGTTGAAATGACGCCACTGTTTGGTATCCAAATTGCTTAAATAAAATCGGACTTCTTTGCATTTATATATTCTATGAATGTAAACAAATCTCCAAGCAGGCATTGGATTGGAATAGTAGTAATAATAATAGTAATAATTTTCTTGCCCTCTGGCTTGGCGTAGTATGTAGCGTGCCTACCTCCTATACCAAACGTCGCGGGTTCGGACCCAGGCAGTCCGATGATTTTATTTAAGCCATTTGGATACCAGATGACTTAAATAGAAATGCCTGAACCCCAAGATACATACAGTATATAAATTACAACGGTTATCGTTAAAGTCTTAAATGGCCAGAGTTGCCGAAAAGTCGTGTATGAATGTGTGTGAATGTGAGTGCGAATGAGGAAAAAAGTGTGAGTGTTTAAAAAAAAAAAAAAAGAGAAAAGGGAGGGGGGTCCAGGTTGGCGAGCCCCCCTGTCTAGACGTCAGCCCGTTTCTTTAATAAGAAAACGCGAGGGTCCGCCGCAGGCGGGCCCGAGCCAGCTGTTGGGGGATGTCCGTGTGACGAAATTTCTCATCGGCGGGGCTAGTTTAGGGTTATAATCCTAGAATGTTAAAACTGAGTCTCCTAAGGCACCGAATAAATTTCAAATCGTCTTCTCTATGCATCGTTTAGCAAACAAAAAGAATAATAGCATGTTAATTGACTTTCTCTCTAAAAAGATCGTTAATTTGTTAGTACACATTTTTTTTTTCTTTTTTTGTTAATAATAGTAATTTAATTAAACGTTTCATGAATAGGTAATAAAATAATATTTGTTTGTTTTTATAATTATTATTATTTAAATTGATTTTTTTTTCGGCATTCACGGTCATTTGATTTAAGTTAATAAAATTATAATGTATTCAATTAACGTTTTTTACCTTTTTCCTACTAAAGGCTATTGACTTTTTTTTTTTAAACCTGGTGGGAATGGTGATACAAAGTAGTGTTTTGTGCTTGTCACACCAGATTTTTTGTTTCGACATATAAATTACATTAGAATTCAAGATTGTAAATAAATAAAAAAATATTTATATTTAGTTAGCACGGCAGCCATTTCTACTATCTTAGGGCCGGTTGCTGGTATGGTATGTAGTATGGTTACAAAGGGGTGAAATTAGGAACACAAGCTTTGTTTATTTATTTTTTTTTAGAAATTCGTAAAAAAAAAATGTTAAAAAATTAGGAAATTCCATGGCTGAGTATTAAGTTGCTAACTTCGCAAATCCAGGGAAAAATAGGTTTTGGTCCCTATCACTCCCAATTTTTGAATTATTAATTCTTAAAGTTACAATTTCACCCATAGGAAATGTATAGAGAAATATTTATGTATTCTTTGCATTTGTAAATTCTATGGATGCAAACAAATCCTCAAGCAGGCACTGGTTTTTCAACAACCTCTTTTAACCTCTAAATTTTTTTTCTTCCCTTTTAGCTCTCACTGTACGCAATACTAATGGAGAGAGCTTATGCAGAGACTCCGGTGTCTGTCTGTCTGTCCGTCTGTACGCATAAAAAGTACGGCCTGAACTAAAGGTCGTAGAAAAATAATAATTACATATAGGCTATGTATTCAGCATAAAAAACTGGTTCTGGGAAAAATACGTTTTCGTCCTAGAACTTCCGGTTTTTTTCCTTAAATCTTAAATATGGAGAAATAACCTCTATTAAAATGTTTAAAGCCAAGAAAATCCACAGAGAGAGCGTAGAAGTGAAGCAAGGGCCGCGGCCCTAGTAGGAAGGTTCTTTTCTTGAATAGGAGATAACGACCCGGATAAAATAAAATTTTCTCCAAAGCATATAGCTACTGTGTACAAAAAAAGGGCAAAAATATTCCTTCTCATTTTACATCTAATGCAACTCAAAGAAATTATATAATTTTTTTTTTTTTTTTTTTAATTAAATTGAAATTTGTTTTGGTTGATTTGATTTTTTCTCTCTTCAATTGACAACCAATCGTCGTATTATATAATAATAACTTTGAATAAAAAAAAAAATAATAATAAAATTTTTTTTAAATATGTAAATGCAATAAACTCGAGATCAAGTAAATTCCTTCGTTTATTAATTTGAATAAAAAAATAAACTGCACTGATAAGCAAATATAGAAAAAGAGAGAAAGAACGAGATCTGAGGCAATGAACCAGAATAAAAACGAACGACAAGGATATTTTATTACGAAAAACTAAAAACAAAAAAAAAAGTTAGTATGAAATCTCTATTTAATTTTATTTGGCAATTCAAAAAAATATTTTAACGCAATTAAATACGTAGCTCTATTGAGAGAAAGGCTCATTTGAAGGGAGAGAGGGTAGCCAAGATGTTTAAATTGATGAATTTTTAATCACGTTCGTCTCGCTGAGGGGGCGAAGGAATTTTTTATGATAATGTTATAGGGGAATTGTGCCTAAGGTGACAGTCTTAATATTTTATATTAAAACAGAAATTTATTGTGTTGTAAGTGTTAGTTCTTTAAGATACGATTAGGTATCTTATAATTGCTGAGTATTCCATTGGGTTCATGGTTTTTTTTTATTTTTTGAAATATAAATAATAACATTTTGACAAATGACATTTTTACTTTTCTCATATGCAGGTCTATTCTCTACAAACAGAGGTTAAAATTTCAAATAAACAAATGGGTGTTAAAAAGTAATGTAAAAACAATCAGCGTTAAAAAATGCTATTCAAAATCATCCTTGCCTCAACCAAAGCGTTAACATTTTTGAAAATAGTGTTAAAAATTAATGACATGTCTAGAAAGTGCCTTTAATATTTTAACGTCGTATTAAAAATAAAAAGGACGTCCTTAATCTAAAAAGTAAGGTTATGATTTTGATAGCTTTGAAATAAAAGTAACATGTTAACGTCGCTGTTATAACTTTGTTTAGAGAATAGCATTTTTTAACGCGGATTGTTTTTACATTACTTTTTAACACCCATTTGTTGATTTTAAATTTTAACGTCTGTTTTTAGAGAATAGACCTGATGATGTTTTATTTTCATTATATAGGATACTCATACTATATATAATAATAATAATAATCATACTTATAGGGATCGTGCGTGAAACATAGAGGCAGCACTATAGCCTAAGTAAGCGCTGTCTAGTGTTCTTTTGACAAACTTTGTGGAATGTAAACATTCATTGCAAACAACATAAAATATTTTAAAAAATGGAAAAAAAATAATAAAATACTGATTTCAACTAGTTGTCAGTAATATTATACGCGGCCACAATGATGAAAAAGAGAAAAAAAATATTCAACTCAAATCATGTCTATGCGGTAGTTGAAAAAACAAATTCTTTTGAAAGTGTCATAAGCGTCAAAGTCACATTTAAATCCAAATCATTCGTTTTATATTCAAGTTCTCATCAACTATCTCATCAATATGAGGAAATAATGAATTTGGAACTTTAGATAAAATTTTAAAGTTCTTAATTCGTTCAATATGTATCCTTACAGAAGCAATGTTGCAGGTTATGTTTCATCTACTTCTTCTGGGGTGAATTGGTCTTTGTGACCAAAAAGAGGATTTATTAGTACTTATTTGTTTATTATTTATTAGTACTAGCAGCTTTTAGTAATTCACGAATTTTTAATCGCCGGATACGTCACAAGGATTGTATATTTTTTTAAAATATTTTTGCTTCCAGGAAAAATCGAGGGAATATAAGACGGATGTTCCGATTTTTCGTTGTTTATAAAATGAGTATTACTACAAATTCTCGAATTTTGATTTGGTACCCAGTCTTTTGCATTTTCTCTGAAATGGAAAAAAGTTTTAAGGTTAAGTTTTTATTATGAAATAAATGTCATTAATATTAAGAACCTGGTTAACAAAATGAGTTATTTACATGCGTTGAGTTTAATCTCACAATTCATTTTAATTATGTAATATATTTGTAATTAATTTTGGACTTTTTTACTGTTTTTATCCACTGTTTACGTTTTGCTATTTTCATGTGGCTATCTGGAAATTTATAAAATTTCACTTTCACATCCATTCCAGGTTTCTGAAGTGATGTATTATTACAGCTACGGATACAGCAATTTTTTCTTAAAGTCGACAAACTTCAAATAATCTCAATATATTTAATTAATAATTATTCAAAAATAAATCACATGTTAAATATTTAACAAATCCCCCGACTAATTAAGATGATTGCCACTAGTTGGCGCAAAGGTCTAGACGCACGGTCCCTATATATAAAAGGCTAAGAGGGTGTCCGATGTGTGAAACAACCAATCAGGCCTCAGGGATAGCGCCATGGTAACAAAATATAAATATTTACCCATGTTTACGATTTTTTTTTATTTATTTACATTTTGAATTCTAAAATATCGGCGTAAATTTTTTTGTCTGTGTACCGGGAGAGTCCCGGAAAGGATATGATTCACAAAAAATCTTAAGTTCATGAATAATTAACCGCTAAAATAATCTCTACATATAAAAATGAAAAGGGAAAATGTATGTACCGGTATGTATATAAGTAGGCGAGCAAGGGGGTCCAGGGGCGCAGCCCCACTGCTAGACGAAAGCCCCGCCGAAGGCGGGGCTTTGCTCTAGTACAACAATAAATACAACAGCCACTTTAAATTCTTCAAATCTTATTTTCATTATTTTTGGGTTCAAAGAAAAAGTATTGTCATCTTGGGCACAATTCCCCTATAGAACGTGCTTTTCTAAAAATAATACCATTCGATTCTGATGTCAAAGGGGAGGAACAAAATTGAAAAAACCTCCATGTCCATTTTCTTTCTTATTTCATTTGTTTTTATGGTGATGGAGTCAGAAAATGACAAGTCGTTTGCAGCCAAATTTTCTTTTATTTAGTTTCTCGTCCTCATGACTGGCCAGTGTTGCTTAAACTTTTTGAAGTCGCGGCCTCCTTGGAAGCAAAGTCAATATATAATACACACGGCCCCTCAAATTATTTTTTTAAATTTAGATTGGTTAAAAAACTATTATTAATTTTGAATTTCAAAAGGCTTAAATAAATATGCCTGGACCTCCAATAATATATACATTATATTAACAAATAATGTCTAAGATGGCCTGAGATGCCGAAAAATTGTGTGTGTGTGTGTGTGTGTGTGTGGGAAAAAAAGTGTGACTTCTTAGCAAAGATAGGAGAAATGGTTGCCATGGTAACAAAATATAAATATTTTCTCATGTTTATATCATCTTGAATTCTAATATATCGGCGGAAATTAAATATATCTCGACACAAACTCTTTCCTTCGGTAATCGAAAGTTGTGTGCTGTGAGACCAGTCACACCAGATTTTTAATTTATAGAAAGTTTATGCATTCATAACAAAAAATATCGTGATTTTGATGGAAATATACGTTTTTAGACTTTGAGTTCAAAGAAGTGGGTCCCGCAAATTCGTCTGTCTGTCTGTCTCTGCGTGTCTATGTTCAAAAAAAAGTCATTTGGGTGTCGTTGGATCAAAATTTAAATGGATTTATAAATTTGAACTTTTCATGTAATAATTTTAATTTTAAGACATCTCATAAAAGGAAATTAAGAAATCTTAATATTAAAAAAAAAAAAAAGATTTAATATAAATAGTTCATTATCGTAAAAGAGAAAGCTTTTATTTTTAGCACCCAAGCTAATTAGCTTCAGCCTAGATTTCGGTTTCGCGTTTAAAGATGGGTCAATCGTATGTTGATTATTTATTTTTATTTTTCGCCAGGATATCCTTCTCTCTTTTTCTTTTTTCCTTTTTTCAGGACGAATTGCATAAAATAGCAAATTCTGTATTTGGGAGCACTCTCACCTCGAGGCAAAATCAAATGACGTATCTCCCTCCCTTCTTGTTTTCGTTTGGAAATAAAAAAAAATCGGATGTAACTGCAGAGCACACATCCTTTAGTAATTGGAAGTTGTGTTCTGTGCTTGTCACATTAGATTTTTTGTGTTGAGATATATTTACACCTTACATATGAATTCAAGATGTAAAATTTTTAAATAGAAAAATATTTATATTTTGTTATCATGGGAACCATTTCTCTATCTTTCCTATGAAGTACAGTGAGGGGCAATATTAAGTCCCACCCCAGCGTTTTCTACTTGTGATTATTTCATTGTTTTTAAAAGAAAATTATACTATTTTTTAATGGAAACTTTAATGCTTCAAACCTAGAAAATTTCCAATAAAGATTTTAATTTTCTTTTATTAAAACAATGAATAAATCCCAAGTAGAAAACGCTGGGGTGGGACTTAATATTGTCCCTCACTGTACAAGGGTAAAGTCTACTTATACATTTTAAAGAGCATTTAAAAAATAATTGATTTTTTTAACTTTAATCTAAATCGTTGGAGCGAATTTTGAGAAAATCGAAAAAAACTGAAAAAGTACATCAGTAAAGTAATAGTACTCTTTGGACGATTTTGTTCAAAAGCTTCGTGTCACGTTCCAGGAAGGTACCTAACTTAAATATAAAATTTCAACCTACTAGCTCAATTTCTTTAAATTGTCCACATACATACACACACACACACTATCTCACACATTTGCTAGTGGCCCTTGGGCGTTTCCGCCTATCTCCACCCATCACACATACACACAGACAGATCATGTTGCAAAAACCAATTTTTTGGACTCAGGGGAACTCAAAACGTGTATTTCCGTCAAAATTTCGACATCAAATTTTTGACTCCAATACTTTCTCTCTATATAGTCTATATATTACATATATAAGTAAGAGAAAGTGAAAAAAAGCTATTAACAAATGAAACTCGCTTCTTTTCTCATAAGTTGACACTTGTTATGAAATATAAATAAAAAACATCCAGTAGATTATGCTATTAATTCAAAGGAATTTTTTGCCGAATGATTTATATAATTTGTTTAATTATGATTGCTATATTAGGTTCTTATAAGTTCTTAAAATGATATAAAGGCATAAAATTAGACAGTTCGTTCCGTGTTATAGGGATCAAAGAGGGTATAAAAGAACAGACCGAATGAATCTAAAGTGAGAGAGTTGATAAGAAATTGCACATAAATTGCTGTTTAAGGAAGTCTCTCATTAAAATCCGAGATTAATCAGTAAATTAGAAGTTTTCGGATACGAAAGAATGCAAAATGATTGATGGCGAAGGTCTAGAAAAAGAAAACAGAAGAGAAGGTCAAACGAATGTCTGCTGGGCCTATCTATATTCAAATCAACGAGGAGTTAATCTAATTTACACAAAAAAAAAAAGATTTACCTTCATCAGCTCCTTCGGGGAGGCGGGTGCTTTTTCTAAAAGCCACAGAATGAGGGACTGTATAGTAACGTTGTATAAAATGCAAATAAAACACAGTTGGCTTGAAATCATGAATTCGGCGGGCAACGCGCCTAGCCAGGGGAGCTTAGCCCCCCCCCTCCCCCTGGATTCCCTCCAGCCCCTCCTGCGGCGGACCCTCGTCTTTTCTTCAATATAAAAAGAAAATTATTATTACTACTACTATTCCAAACCAGAGCCTGCTTGAGGATTCGTTTACATTCACAGAATACATAAATGCAAAGAATAAATAAATATTTCTCTATACATTTCCTATGGGAGAAATTGTAACTTTAGGAATTAATAACTCAAAAAGTTATAGAAATTTCGGGACCCGAGTATTTTTCCTGGATTCTCTATAATGCACTCTATAAGACTGCGAAATTTCGTTTCAAAATTCCAACTCGAAGTTGGTCAAAATGAGCGTGACAGATGGACATTCCGCTATTATTATATATAGATTCACTAATGTCCGTCTGTCTGTCTGTCACGCTCTATTTGACCAACTTCGGGTAAAAATTTTGAAACGAAATTTTATATGCATAAAGAGGACCTTCTAGGGATTACAGGAAAATTATTTTCATCCCGAAATCCCTATAACTTTTTGAGTTATTAATTCTTAAAGTTACGTTTTCTCCCAAAGGAAATGTATAGAGAGATATTTATGTATTCTTTGCATTTATGTATTCTATCAATGTAAACAAATCCTCAAGCAGGCACTGGATTGGAATATAGTAATGATAATTTTTTTTAATAATTAAGACAAGGCGGGCCCTCGGGCCTTGGTGTAGTGGCTAGCGTTCTGAACCAAGGGTCGCGGGGTCTAAATGGCTTCCGATGCCCAAAAAGACCTTAAATGAATTTTCAACAAAAGAAAAGGCTCGGGCCCGCGATCCAACTGGCCGATGTCCAGGGGGGACAAAGCCTCCGGCTAGGCGCCGCGGCTAGTTACAATGTTAAGGAAATCTACATTCCTTAATAAGATAGATTTATACATGAATTTATAGGAAATGTATGAAAAATCACGCCGAGAATCCGCCGCAGATGGGCCCGAGCCATCTGGAGGGGGCGATTGTGGGCGGCGCAACAAGTATTTAATAAAAATCTTCCCAATAAATAAATAAAAAGGGAAGGGAGACAAATATTAAACCATTCATTCTTAAATGTTAATTCCCACAAAGAATAGATTAACAGTTGAGTAACTGTAAAAGGTAATAAAATAAAAGAGATAAGGAAAAAATCCAAAGAAGGATTATCCATATGTAATTATCCAAAGTTTTTGGGTTAAATAACCACTTGATGTAATATTAATATTAATAAAGATAAAGGATTAAATAACGTCAAAAAAATGTCTTCCTTGCATCGATAGCCAAGAATTTTAATTAAAGATGTTTATTTTATTTTTTTTTGAAGAAAGTTATCAAAAATGAATTTAAATTCAAATTAATAGAAAGCCTTAAAAAAATGAATTTTACTATCTACTAGTTAGCTAGTAGACACGCAATCAAAAATAAATACGTAAAAGTAAACTTTCATTATTGGGTCTTATGATGTCATGCTACGTAGGCAATTGGCCATCGTTCTCGAGGGGGGCAAAGAAAATAGAGTAATCTTAAGGGGGTTCAGGAGCGACGTCTAAACGTACTTTAAAAAAAAACTAGACTTTTATAAGGAATTTTCCAATGCGGTTTTTTTTTAAATGAATTAAATTCATAAGAGATTATTGGGACATCGAGCTATAATTTTTTTAATGACTTATTAAAAAATTATCGTAATTAATTTTTTTGTCCCCTCGCGCTCTACTCCGGCTTTTTACCTAAATCTCTGGCTTTTTTCCCTAAATCTCCAGCTTTTTAAAATCTCTGGGTTTATTTATTTTTTTTTTTTGAAATTTCATAATAAATTTATTTTATATCACAAAATCTGGAGAAAAATACAAAAAAAAAAAAATCGATCGAGATTCGAATATTAAAAATATAAAAAAAAAGGTCGAATGAAAAACCGCGCCCCATCTGAGCTTTCCCCTCCCCTCACAGGCTAGTTACGCCGCTGGTCCAAATGGCTTAAATAAAATCATCGGACTTCCTGGGATCCGAACCCGCGACCCTTGGTATTCAAGGCCAGCACGCTATCCCCTACACCAAGCCCGCGGGCTGGTGTCGGCAGTGGCGTAACGTATTTTACTTGCCCCCCCGCAACCTTTTTTTCGCCCGGGCGTATATTTTTTTTTTTAAACATTCACACTTTTTTCTCATTCACACTCACACACACATTCACACTATCTTTTCGACAACTTAGGCCATTTAAGACTTTTTAAGATAACCGTTGAAATTAATATATCTATTGGGGGGTCCAGGTATTTTTTATTTAAGTCATTTGGTATCTAAATGCCTTAAATAAAATTATCGGACTGCCTGGGGTCCGAACCCGCGACGTTCTGTATAGAAGGTATGCTCGCTACCAACTACTCCAAGCCCCGTGGGCCCCGGGCGTATATAAAGGGGGTCGAGGCCCCCCCCCGAAATTTTTCAAATCTTCATATACCTATATATGTAAGATAATTTCTAAATTTTTGTTTGAAAAAGGGCGTCGTATAAATAAAAGTAATAAAAAAATGAAATCTATAATAATATTTAAGCATTTTTTTAATAAAAGTTTTGTCTTTGAGAGGGCTCGGGGCCCTCGGCGCTCAGGTGAACACGGAAAATTATATAAATTGTTATAAAAGGAAAAAAAAATATCATTTTGGGCTTGAAAGCCCGCCCGCCAGCGCCCCCCCCGCATCGCAGGGTTTGTGGGGGTGTACGTTACGCCCCTGGGTATCGGATAAATTTGTAATGAAAAGTGGAATTTGATTGGAAGCTTAGCTTCCTTTCATCTCCTCCTCGAGGTTATTATAAAGGAAGTAGGCTATTTCTGCCATTTTATTTATTACCCGCCCAATGCGGTAATTATGAAATTTGTACAAATGAAAAGAATTCGGTGATGATTCATATTTATTTATTTTTTTAAACAGACAAGGTATTCCAGGAATAAACGCAAGATTTCCCTTTTAATATTAGTCAGTCACCAGCTGGATCTGGATGGAATTTAAGAGGGGGCCTAATTTCAAGAGAGATAACTGTTGTAACAAGCAAAGTCTCGTGCATTGGCGCGTGAGGAGAGCAAAAGAGAGAGAGAGAGAGAGACATTCTCTCTCCTGTTGGTTCGTTAACTGTTTTGTTGTTGTCTCTGGCCTTGGCATCTTTCTCTCTCTTTCCTAAAGAGAACAATACCCGTTCATTCGGAGCTTTTTATTTTTTTTTTCTTATTCTCATTGGCTAGATAAGTTTAATCAAATGTTGAAATCGTGCAGAACATCTTCTTCGCTATTTGGCCGACCAATCAAATTTAAAATTAATTATGAAAGGGAAGGGATGCTGCAACAGATGCAGCCGGAGAATTTAATTGTTCTCGCTAACGGTTCATCTCTCTGTCTCTCTCTCTCTTCCTCTTTTAACCTTCACTCTCGTTCTTTTATCTCGTGTTTGCGACACGTGCCATCCATGCTCACGTGCCTCCTGTCAGCTGATTAAGCCCGACACGTGACGCTTGGCCCTTTATTACTTTTGGTGAAACAAAAAAAAAAATCAAAGTCGTGTGGTCACCTAATTAGAAAAAAATTTCCACAAATTCACCAAGGTTAAATTTTTTGAATTGTTTCTAAAAAAAAAAAGTTTTTTTCGTCTCCTTCTGGCGGGCCCCTCGCTTTAAATGATCTTATTTTTATTTTAAATGTCATTGTGAAGGCAGCCAAATAAAATTCTCTCTATTACGTCGAAATTTGAGACAACTTGTTAAGTCGTCAGTTATCAGTCTTTTTGATTTTTTATTGGGTGTGAGGTCTGTCAATTATTTGTGTTGATATGTCGAGATATAATTAGTTTCCCATAGGCTGTTTTTTTTTTTTTTTTTTTTTTTTTTAATAAAAAACACACCTTTTTCACACTCACACTCATGCACACAAGCACACAGTCTTTTCGGCAACTCAGGCCATTTAAGATTTTGATGATAATCGTTGATTAATTAATATATATATTTGGGGTTCAGGCATTCTTATTTAAGCCATTTGGTATCCAAATGATTTAAATAAAATCATCGGACTGCCTGGGATCCAAACCCGCGACCCTTGGTATATAAGGCCAAGACGCTAACCTCTACACCAAGCCCGAGGGCCCGATATTCTGTTACAACTCAGGAAAATAGGAACATATTTATATTTTGTTACCATGGCAACCATTTATCCTTTCTTTCCTATGGAAAGTGGTCTTCAAAAGATTTCAATTGCAAAATGAGCATATGCATTTTAAAGAGCATCTAAAAAATAATTGATTTTTGAATTTTAATCAAAATCGTTAAATAGTTATAAGATTAAGGTTGCTGTAGATATAGTTGATACAGGACAGAGGAGTTGGCAGCTTTTTTATTAAATAAAAACTCTCAAGTGTTGAAACGTTTTGACTATATTCTATTAAATCCAAGGGCGGATACAAGGGGGGGGGGGGTAAAGGGGGTAATTACCCCTCCCCCCGAGATTCGAAAAAAATACCTTTTTTTCGCAAAAAAATTTATTTTTAATGTAAAATTTTTAAAATTAATACTTACAAATTTGATGTGTATTTATATTCTGGCAAACAAATACAGAATGCGCTTTTAAATTACCGAAATTAAAAAAAATGGTGTGCTGTGCGACGAGTCACACCAGATTACCCCCCCCCCCCGAGAAACACCTCTGGATCCGCCCTTGATTAAATCCATCATCGTCAGACAATTAGAGCTGGAAAGTCATATTGAAATTTATTAAATTTATTGTGAAAAAAACTGAAATTCACGCTAAAAGGGAAATCGTTTCTTTTAATGGCAATATTAAGAATAAAACAGGCATTTAAAAGCCCTAGAAATATAGGTAAATATTTTAACTAAAATTGATATTCTTAGAATTTACAATTTTTTTACAATAAATTTAATGAATTTCAAGTGAAATATCAAAAAATGTGGGTTAACAACATAACTCGAAAACGAAAAATCTCACGATTCTTAAATTTAATACTTAAGCTAAGTACCCACCTCGCACGCGTCACGAGGAATTCCAATAAAATCTGCTAAAGAGTACAAGTAGTTTACTGATGTATTTTTATAGTTTTTTTTTTTTGATTTTATGAAATATAAACACTTGAGCTCGTGCTACTTAATAATTTTAAAGAACAACTAAAAAATAATTGATTTATGAACTTTGAGTGAATTTTGAGAAAATCGAAAAAAAACAAACTGAAAAAGTACATCAGTAAAGTATTAGTACTTTTTGACAGATTTTGTTCAAAATACTCTAATCACCTACAAAATTGTTTTTTTTTAGCTTAAGTTTAACATTTGATTATCGAAAGATTTGTTAACCCACATTTTTTGATATTTTCACTTCAGATAGCTAATTATATGCGAAAAAACTCATATTTTTAACTCGAAGGTTAAGCGCGTTCATATTGATTATCGTCGGATGTTTGTTAGTTGACTATAAGTGAAGCAACAGGTCCTAACTGATGCCTTTAGGCCATAACCGAAGCACCCATCTTAATTTTCGAAAGAAACCTGTGTGAGTTGAAAAGTGTGTTCAGTCACATCAGATTTTTTTTTTAAATAGTTTTTAAAAGGCAAGACAATTTATTATTCAAATAGAAGTTTTTAAAACCAACAGCTTTTTTTTGGATAGGCAAAAAAAAATGAGAAAGTCCATAATTATAAATATTAATTTTTTTTTAAGCTAATTCTTTGTTGGTGACATTTAATGGTAATTTATTAATTATTATTATTATTATTATTATTATTAGCCTTTCACCAATTTGTATTTGGAGTCAACAACAACAACAACATACGACTTTCTCCCTACGTATTGTTAAATAAATTGAAACATTCAATTAACATAAATATTGGTGATAAAATGCGGGTGTTGGTTCTTGTTTAGACCAGAAGGAAAAAGAGAGAGATAAATGATAAACATAACAAAGAGTTATGATGCTTTCTATCCGGAAATGAAAAATTATTTATTTTTTTTTTAATGATTTATCTGAACATATTTCACTTTAAAAAAAATATTTATATAAATAAAGAATTCAATAACTCGCATCGAAAGATTAATTTTTTTTTAAGACAAATAGTTTCTCTTTGTCCTACAGGACATGTCTTTTAATTTTTTCGTTTCGGGTGTTAATCGCCCCCTTCCTCAGGACTGAGCAGGTGTCAATTATAATCGAGAGAATTGCTTTAAAACCGTCACCTGCTCAGTCCTGAGGAAGGGGGTGATTAGCACCTGAAATGTCGACGAGCACAGTGAAATAAAATAGATAGCGTTGGCTGCCTGCGTTGTTATCAATGATATATACCATCAATCATTTTTTTAAAATCATTTGAGGGCCAAGAGGTGCGGGTTAGGATTCAAAAAAGTCCAATGAATATTTATTTAAATCATTTGGATTCCAAATGATACCAAATAAATAAATGTGCTTGGACCCCCCCCTCCCCCTATTTCGTTATTAGAATAATTGAGTATCGTTTAAAGGAATTACAAAATATATGATCCGAGCAAAGCTAAGCAATGCTGAAAATTGGAAGAGGTGGCCTTTGAGAAACAAGACTGTTGAACGCCCGCTCGTAGTCCATACACAGACTTTAAACCAGTGGTTCCCAACCTGGAGGCGATTTGGGATATCTGGGGGGGGGGGACAATAAATAAGTAGGGGGCAATTGGGGGGCGATGAGTATTCAAAGGGGGAAAAATTATTAGAGTTTACTAAAATTTAAAAGAATAAATCAAAGAGAAAAATCTCCTATTTACAGAATGATCAGAAAACAAAATATTGTCATAAAAATAATATAATCTGAAGATAATTCCAATCTAGAATTGGAAACGCCATTTTTGTTTTCATTAAATAAAGATTGCCGAAAAAAGATCAATTTTTGTTATTTTCTTCTTAAAAATAAAATTATTATTAGATTTTTAAAAGGTTACGCCAGGAAAGAAATCAGACAAAAATTTAATCAATCTTTATCTAATTTTTAATTTCAATTGCCGACGTTTCGGACGCATATCGCACCCTTCCTCAGGACAATCGGTGTCGGCAATCAAAATTAAAATTTAGATAAAGATTGATTAAATTTTTGTCTGATTTCTTTCCTGGCTTCCATTTGAAAATTTCAACGTTTCGTTCACTATTTCTGCAGCTGTTGTATTTTTTCACTTTGAAAAGAAAACGTTATCTGAAAAACTTGATTGATTTTATCACTTATAAATAAAGTACTTTTTTGTTAAAAATTTTAAATCATTCAATGAAAATGAAAAGGGGGCGATAGGTGATAGACAACCTCCAGAAAGGGGTGATGGGCCAATAAAGGTTGGGAACCACTGCTTTAAACGATACACAATTATTCTAATTACAAAATAGGGGAGGAAGGAGGTCCAAGCATATTTATTTAAATCATTTGGATACCAAATGGTATAAATAAATATGCTTGGTATCCAAACGAAGGCGGGCGACACGGCTAGTCTTTTAAAAACTTATAAATGTCCCCCCTAGCACAGAAGAGGGTGGAATCAAACTTCACGGGGCGCCGAGGGCCGGTTGGGTTTGAGTACGAAAACACCTCGGGTAAATACCCGTGGATCCAAGGGCGGATTCAGAGGGGGGCAATCTGGTGTGAATGGTCGTACAGCACACGATTGTTTTTTCTTACTTTCGGTAATTTAAAGGTGCATTCTGTACTTGTTTACCAGAAAATAAATTTTTTCCCGAAAAAAAAAAAATAATAATATTTTTCTCAAATCTCGGGGGGGGGATTCCGATAGGAATTTCAAATAATAATTTTTAAAACATTGGAGAAGTTAGTTTCGAGGTGTAAATTTTCCCACTTGTAGGGGACCCCCTCTCTGCCCCACCCTCCTCGTTGTTAATTTAATTACACCATTCCCTGTAGAACAAATTCAGCTTGACCGATCTTTATATGAATAAGATTCTCCTTTCCTGATCATAACTTTTTCTTCGAAGGTGGTCTAAACACAGAATAAACGAAATTAAAAGTTCATTAAATGCTCTTTCTCTTGTACCGTATGTTACAACGTCAATTAAATTAAATTAATATATAATAAATAAGAGAAATTTTAAATATTGAGTAAGTGTTGAACAGCATTTTAGAAATAATTATTTTCCTTTTTTTTCGTAATTATCCTTTGAAGGTGTTTTTTTAAGGATTGACTCTCATTTAATCACTTTTCTGTTAATATTTAAATTGTTTAAATAACAAAAGAAATTATTTTCTTTATTTCGTCATAATAATAAATTAATTTTATACAAGGATTATTAATTATACACGTATATAATTTGTTAATTACCGATTATAAGATGCTATAATTGCTAGGACTATTAAGAAATCCCTAACCTTTTTCAAGAGAGCTTTTCTATAAATATAAATAAATAGGGGGCCTGGCAATGGAGAAGAGCAACAGTCACAACAATCTTTGCGGTTAAGTGATGCCAAGCACGGCAAAACCTCGGGTGGGTGACCCCGAGGAATCAGCGCGTTGAATTTTCCCGGGCATCCATCGGCTAGTATACTAGTATTTCAAAACAAATACATGTCAATAAACCCTAAATGGGCTCAGCAGCAGAGAGGGCAAATTAAAAATAAATAAATAAATAAAGATCGGTGGCTGTAGGCTTAGATGATGGAGTCAGGAAAAGGAAAAATAAAGTGAAGGAGGAAGGGAATTTTTTTTGTCTTTTCGGCATCTTTGGCGATTTAAATAAATATTCATCGGGCTCATCGGATTGGATTCAGGGGGGTCAAACTCGGTTAGTTTACATTTTTTCCATTCCAAGAGAGTGACGTCATAGAGCTCCTCCCTTTGTAAAAAATCTTTCGAAACAAACAATTTATAAAAATTTATACACGGCATATTATTTATAAAGCAGTGTAAATACCAGTGTCTAAATTAGTTTAGTCAGAAACTATACAATTTGCAAATTAAACAAAATGAATGTGAACTAGATTATGTACAGTCAACAACACGGCCAAATAGAAAAATACAAGCAAGGAGGAGCTTCATGACGTGGCCCAATCAAAAACTGTGACCTGAAAATTGTTTGTTTACTAGTTTCTGGCCAACCTGTGTATTTAAAGACCTTGATCAGATTCATAATTTGGTATCTAAATGGCCTATTCCAATCCAGTGCCTGCTTGAGGATTTGTTTATATTCATGGAATACACAAATGAAAAGAATACATAAATATTTCTCTATACATTTCATATTGGAGAAATCGTAACTTTAAGAATTAATAACTCAAAGAGTTATAGGAATTTTGGAATGAAAATAATTTTCCTGTAACCCCTAGAAGGTCCTCTTTAAGCATAAAAAATTCCAACGGGAAGTTGCCTAAATAGAGCGTGACAGACGGACAGACGGACATTAGCAATTTTATATATAGATGTTGAGATAAAAAAACAAAAATTTTTCTTATAGGTCTACTTAAATTACATTTCCTATCTTTTTTTTCTCTCTCTCTTCGTCAAGGTTGGAATAAAAACAAATTGATTTGAAGGGTCTGTCTAATTTAACTATATCAATAATTCCTTTCATTGTACCAAGTTCATTCGAAGGGAGTAAGTTTGTTTTTGTTCTCGCTCTCTAAAGCCCATTTATTAATATTGACATTGGGAGGAAACAAGGAGAGCTGACCCTGAGGTGCCAAATGACCTCATTGTCTGCCTGCACTCGAGTCTATTATAAGCCTATTTCACATACAAATAATGTTTTAATCTTTAATGAACAAGCCTAGTTGCTATTTAAAGTAAATCTTGTTTCTCTGTTTAGATCAGCGTTTTCCAAACTGAAGGCGCCCCTAGGAAGGGCGGACTAGTCTAAGGGAGGCGCAAATTGTTAATCTTACCGAGCAATTCGTCCAAATATTTGCTAAATAGCTATAAATAAAAAAAAGTTTTTATATAAATTTATTGTGAATGATGTCTTTGTGACTGGAAGTATTAATATTATTAGGGCGGAGTTGAAAAAAAATTCCATGACTCATACAGCCAAGACATTATTTCTTTTATTGTAACGTTTCGGCCACTGTTTTAGGCCATCTTCAGAGCCGGATGTGAGAATAAATGAAATTTTGAATGAAAATTAAAATTTCATTTATTCTTACCTCCGGCTCTCGAACCCGGTGGCCGAAACGTCACATTAAAAGAAATAATTTTGGCTGCCTTATTTATTTATTTATTAAAAAGATTGTTGGCATTAGGCCCGCTATTTTTGCCAAGTTATAAATTTCGGCTGACATATGTCGTGGAATTTTTCCCTTACTCCACCTGATAATATGAAATTTATATTTTTCCAGATTTATCGCCCATTGACGTCCTTTGTTTTGGATTGTTTTACAAAATGGGAGGGTAGGGAGGGGGGCAGTCATACTGATTAAATATTATTAAGTGAAGCGTTGTAACAAAAACCGCTTTGTCGAAACGAACTGGTTTAGGGTGAAGAAGGGTGAATCCGAAAATCTTACAACTTGGTAATTGCTTCTATCGTCGTTTGTTCAAAGTTTTTACTACTAAATTGCTCCAGAATTTATACAGATGGTTATTTTGATATAACTAGATACTGCTATTACAAATTTCAGTCAGAACATAAGTTGTAATAATTCATGCCCTGATGGCAACAGTCGAAAAAATCTGCGTGAAATTCTTCCATTTGCCGAAAAGCTCCAGCCAATGCCATCTTCGGTCAACTAATTGCTCAGAAGATATCAATATAATTCTTTATCTTTAAGATGAAAATGTCGAAAAGAATGAAATATAAAAATCTGGTGTGACTAGTCGCACAGCTTTCAAATGATCTGAAAGTTGTGTTCTGTGCTTGTCACACCAGATTTTTTTGTGTCGAGATATATTTAGTTACCGCCGATATTTTTTTTTTTTTTAATTCCCCTTTTTCGGCTGCAGAGGCCATTAGGGTTTTAATTTTTACATATAGCTACATATTATTATAAATTTATAATACCGTTGGCTACCGGGGGACGTTCTACACGCTGATTTCTTGGGGTCACCAATCCCAGATTTCGCCGCGCTTGGCATTGCTTAACAGTACCGCCGATATATTAGAATTCAAAATGTAAAGAAAAAATATTTATATTTTCTTACCATGACAATCAATCTCATCTTTCCTATGACGTACAAAAGTAAAGTGTGCTTTAAACAATTTTGAAAGTAAAATGAGAATATACATTTGAAAGAGCATCTAAAAAAATAATGGATTTATGAATTTTAATTTAAATCGTTGGAGTAAATTGTGAGAAAATCGAAAAAAAACTGAAAAAGTACCTCAGTAAAGTACTAACACTTTTTGGCGGATTTTATTTAAAAGTTTATTTTCGAGTCCTCAGTGGGGTACCTGATTTCAAATATAAAATTTCAACCTCCAGCTTCTTTCCTTCTTGAGATATTCACCTAATGAAATAAATTTTTGACACTAACAAGACGAGGCGAGTTCTCTACCACTGTCTCAAGACGTTTGTAATTTTTCTCTAAATAAACACTTTTTAATTTCTCCCTTTGAGCTGAAAGAAGAAAGAATTTTTTGTTATTTTTATTCTGAATAGAAATTCATTTGAAGTCTCCTTGAATCACATAAGATGATGATTAGTTGGCAAAAGTTCTAACTCCATGTTCTACGGTATATCGCAATTCGCAGTGAGTGTTAACCTTTTTAATTCATTCATCCTTTTTCACAATATGTCAGAATGTCATTCATTCTCTTTCCTTTCGGATTCAAAATAATATCCATGTAAAATTGAATTTACTTTTCTATATTAGGCTAAAGCATATTTAACTATCTTTTTATAGAGACTTTCACAAGAGCGCGAAATTTATACTTTTTTTTTTTATTTAAATGAATAGGATGGGAATACTCAAGAAATAAGGAATTTTTAATTCATCAATATCTCAGAGTGGAAGGAGATCACACTTGACTCATTTCAACAATTTTGTCTACAAAATAAGAATATACATTTTAAAGAGTATCTAAAATACAATTGATTTTTAAACATAATCGTTAAAGCCGATTGGGAGAAAAAAAAACATCAGTAAAGTACTAGTACTATTTGGTTGATTATTCCTGCCCATGCTTGTGACATGAATACTTAGCTAAAGTATAAAATTTGTGTATCGAAAGTTCTTTCCTTATTGAGTTATTTAATTCACGATTTTTTGATATTTCAGTTGAAATTCATTCAAATGATAGTGAAAATGACGTCAAATTCAAGCTAAAGGGAATCGCCTGCTTTTAATGGCAATTTCAAGAAAAGCAATCAAACAGGCATTTAAAAGCAATAAAATCTCTTTCAGAGAAATTTACATAAATATTATGTTTTGATATTTTAACTGGAATCGATCTTCTTGAAATTTAAGATTTTTTCACAATAAATTAAATTGATTTCAATTGAAATATCAAAAAATGTGGGTTAATGGGAATTACTCAAAAACGAAAAAACTCTCGATACTCAAATTTTATACTTAAGCCAAGTACCTATGTCACAAGTATTTCAAGAAATTTCAATCACATCAGCCAAAAAGTACTAGTACTTTACTGATGTATTTTTTCAGTTTTTTTTCGTTTCCTCAAAATTCGCTCTAACTATTTTGATTAAAATTCAAATATCAATTATTTTTTAGATACTCTTTAAATAGTATATCAATAAAATTTTACATGAAAATAGTTTAAGTACACTTTTACGTTGCGATTCAGCCCAGGGGCATCACAAATATAAAATGTTAATTCATCTCGTTCAATATTAATTCTTGTGAATTTTTGTTTTAAAACTCTCTCTTTAGTCACTACAAATGCTGATGACAATGACAAAAAAAAAAAGTTTAATCTTAAATCCATTATCTCACATCATGATATCTGAGTTTATATATTCTCATTATATAAAACGTGATGGACAAAAATCACAACTCATTTTTTGATTGCTTTTCGACCTAATTAGAAGGGACTTTCTATTAATACAGTTTTGAATCTATTATCTCAATTACTTGTTATCATGATTTGTGCAATATTTAATTTCTACACCTCCTCTAAATAGAATGAGTTGTTTCAATTGTCTTGTCTTATTTTATTTAAGAACAAAAATATAAATACAATTTTCTTCTAATATAGGCCTAGGGGCATAAAGGGCTGTTCGGTTATTATTACAAAGAGATTTTGGTGATCAAATGTGGAGCCTTGGCACACAATCCATTAAATTTTTCCAAGTCTTTTTTTCCCTGCTGAGAGATTAAAGATATTAATAACCTAAAAGCCGAGGAGCAAGGCAGTGGGTACGGACCCCTGGAATATTTATTTAAATCATCTGGATACCAAATGGTGTAAATAAATATGGCTGGATAATTTGTATAATTTATATATCCTTTCTATATGGGCTAAGAAAATGCGAAAATGGCGAAAAAAAGTTTTTTGGGAATTTTTTTGTATTTTCTTTTGAAAAATATCATTCTTATGCCCTGAACTGGGTAAGAGCGTAATTCAAATTTTTCAGTTCGAAACGTTGCCGCAGTTTAACAGTGGCTCTAATAATGACAATGAAATGTTTTTTGGCTCTCCTGAAAAATAAACAAAAATGGAGTTAAGCACTTTGCTAATTAGAACGTCGATATTTAATAAAGTCATATCCTAAATGGTCTCAGTAGCCGAAAAGGGTTTAAAAGAAAAAATTATCTCATTGCTTATAGTTTACATAAACCAAGTGTGCCCCCGAGTTTGGCGTAGTAGGTAGCGTGCCTACCTCCTATACCAAACGTCGCGGGTTCGGACCCAGGCAGTCCGATGATTTTATTTAAGCCATTTGGATACCAGATGGCTTAAATAGAAATGCCTGAACCCACAATAGATATATTACTTACAACGGTTATCATCTAAAGTCTTAAATGGCCTAAGTTGCCGAAAAGACTGAGTGAATGTGTGTGAGTGTGAGTGTGAATGAGAAAAAAGTGTGAATGTTTAAAAAAAAATATAATAATAAATCAATTGTTGTACATATTTTTAGTCGCTCTAGTCTTTTAATTAATATGCCAGGGAGAGAGGAGAGGAAGGGGGACGTGAGAAGTTGGCCTTAGGAGGTCCCTCCAATTATAATTTGTATACGCATTAACAGGGGTATTTACTAGAGTTAGAAAGAGGAGAAAATATATTCCAAGAACATCATGGGAAAATAAACGCAAGATTCACAAAACTTTAAAGCGTTTAATTTAGTGTTAATTTTAATAGCAGAGAGAGATTAAGATAATGATTATATTCCTACATTAACAGATCGCTCTATTCTCTTCTTAACCGCTTTGAACCCAATTCTTTAACAAATAAAACTTTCATTAAATCAATTTGCTTCATTCAAATCTAATTATTATCCTTATTCTAAAGTGATTTTTTTTTAATTCTATTTTGATATTCCCAAGGAAAAAGGAAATAGGCTATCTATTCTATTTGGTGATTAAATTAATCGTTTACTGTTCAACAAAATAAACCTTGGCGGTTTGTAGAAAAAAATATTGAAGTATCCGTGATGTGTGTTTTATTTAAATTACAAATGGAATAAATTAAATAAACAACAAAGGAAAATGGATATTTGATATATCGGGGCTAAGTTCATTATTATGTTTATAAGTTCATAATTTAACGTTGTTGAGAACAACAATAGGCTACTTTTTTAACCCTTTTAGGCTACTGAGGCCATTTAGGGTATGACTTTATTAAATATATTTTTAAATTACATCATACCATATGGCTACCGGGACATATATTCCAGAAAAAATCTTAAAGAAGGTATGTGTAGAATTAATTGGTGTTGAGTAGGAACAGCATGGTTTTTTCCAAACTAGACAAGATTAGAAAGAGCCAAAAAAAGTTTATTTAAAAGATTTTTGTATTAGAATAGAACTTTATGATTATTATTAGAGTGAGGTGGATAGCTGAGTAGATCTTGTAGTAAGGAATAAGAAAAGAGAGATTGCAGCTACGTTTATTTCGTTTATTAGTCACTTCAAGCAGGCGTTTCGGTCAGATTTGCGACCATCCTCAGGATAGAAGTAGGTCAATAAAACTCTTTAAAAAAAAGTTTTTAGTGTATCGTATCACATTAACTAAATTCACATGTAAATGTTTTTCTTGGTTTGAATAAAACAAATTCTTATTCATCGCTTCGAGGAAAAAAAAAGAAATTAAATTTGTGAAAACCTCTTAAAAACAACAAAAAAATGTAACATGATTATAAAACTCTCCTATTATATAAGCTAATAGCGGAAAAGCAAAAGCATCGTCAGAATAAAATTTTGGGTAAATTTACAAAAAGTACCTTTTTTATAGGCCTCGGGATTGGAAGGGGAGGGGGCGGCAGCAAGAGCAAAAGTTTATGTAATCAAGCTCAAAAATTTATTTTAAATAATTATTCTTGTTTTTGAATTTTTTTTTTTTTTTTATTGTTCTTGTTATAATTTGCAAAAAGAAACGAATAGCAACACTAGTGAATGGAGGACCGGATTTAAGATTATGCGGCCTATAGGCTAAAGTCCATTTGCCGACCCCTCTATAGTTCATATTTGCTTAATACATTTGTTTTATACAATGTTTTATACGATAAATGTATTCTAACGTAAAGAAAATATTATTAACGTCTGAAATAGTTGATTTTAACTTTTGAAAAAATTGCCAAACTGCTGCTCCTGAAAATCTTTGCGTCTCTAGGCTGCAGCCTTCTCAGCCCTGAGTGAGTGATGTGCTCGCTCACAACATGTTAATTGAGTAGCCGCCATTTTGTTTATCAAAAAATATTAGTCGTTACCTTTTTGCTAATCAACTTCCGCTTTAATACGGTAGATAGTTAACCATTTATGGATTTTAATATTTAATTTTTTATTCTTTTTAATTGGCTTATTAATTATAAATTTTATCAATTGGCAATAGGCATTAAATTAGAAACTAATCAAAAAATTACTAACAATGGATAAAAATTAATTAGTAATAATTAGTTTTTTTTTTGTTTTTTTTTTAAACAGACTTTTTTCCCATTCACACTCACATTTACACACACATACACCCAGGCCATATAAGACTTTCAACGATACTAGTATTTAGTAAATTTTCTCTTCCCCGTGACAAATAATCCCTCCATTTTTCCCTGTTGTGAAAATCATTCGACCTTTTTTTTATTTAGTTTACGAGTCTCATCCCATCTTTTCAAACTCAAAAATTTTTTTTAAATTCATCTTTGAATTGTTATGTCACATTTAGAGAAACCCCCGCCCCCCCCCCCTCTTAAGCGGTACGTAATATGTGAACTACCCCTATATGTAAAAATATATTTTAGATAAAAAATCATTATTTCTTTAGATGATTAGTTTTTAAAACTTTTGCAATTTTTTCTCGGAGGGGGCGGTCACCCCCTCCGCCCACCCCCTTTAATCCGTCCCCGGTAACAACCCTAATAAATAAATATTTTTATTATAAAACGTGAAATACAAATATCTTTAACTTTTAGGGTTATTTCTCTAAATTGTCAACTCTTCAAGTGAGTTCATCATTCACTAAGCGCTCGCTCAATTGATAATTTAGTATCCTGAACGCACCCTAATATACCAAAAATAAAAATTTACCCCCCTCCCCCGAAAAGAATTATTTCAAATTTTGTGGAAAGGAGTCGAACCCCTGACCTCCTACGCAGAGCCCACGGCTAAGGGGATTTCTTACAAGATGATAATCAAATCTCTTTCTTTCAAATCACTAGACAATCGAATAGAGAAATGTTACATTATCATGAAATCAATATAAAAAAAAAACCTCAAAAGTATTTTATTATTTTATAATCTTTAATCCAATTGAAATATGAAAGCGCAGGCAAAACTAGAATGCATGCAATTGAATAATTTTCACTCCGTTTGCCAACTTCCGAATTTTTATATCTATCTCTCTCTATATATGTTTTTTTTTTTTTGAATAGTCCAATATTATTGTATAAACTAAACAAACGTGTTTTTTTTCGTCTACCTTTTTAAGTTCTTCAAGCATACAATAAAATAATTTTTTTTTTCTTTTTCTTTTATTATATTGTTATGTAAATCCAGGAAAGAAAATTTCCTTGCTTTTAATTGAAGAGAGGGGGAAATAAAGATAACGTTGTTGATTAATTAAACATGCAGAGGGTCATCAAATTTTATTTGTTAATGAATAGAAGCCTTGAGGGGGACAGTTGAGATTAACAAATTAAGTGAATGAAATAGAAAAATCTGGTGTGACTGGCGCACAGCAGACAATTTTTTTTTGTCAAGATATATTTAGTTTCCCATAGCACCTTAATTCCAAATTTTTTTAAATGTTGACTGCTTGAAATAAACTATGGTTATTTTTCAAAATTTTAATCTCATATTTGGATATTTTATACACAATAGAGAATCCTAAATAAATTCAAAATATCATAAGGATTGATTTTTTAAAATGAGTAAAAAGTTCCAAAGGGGACCCCCTTTTGAATCGAAATTAACATACAAATCCCCATATGGGGATTTAACATTGGCTCTATGGAAGGAAGAGCCGGAAAGTGAATTTGAAAAATAGGAAATACTCCACCAGTAAAGGGTACTTCAAACAATTTTCACGAAAAATTTACTGATATATTAATACTTTTTAAGGAGGATATTAAAAGTTTTTTTTAACACTCACACTCACACTCACACACACATACACACAGTCTTTTCGGCAACTTAGGACTTTGACCGATAACCGTTATTTGTAAATATATCCATTGGGGGTCCAGGCATTTCTATTTAAGCCATTTAGTATCCAAATGGCTTAAATAAAATCATAGGACTGCCTGGGATCCGAACCCTCGACCCTTGGTATTTAAGGAAGGCGCGCTACCAACTACGCCAAGTCAGAGAGCATTAAAATAATTGATTTGTGAATTTTAATAAAAATCATTAAAGCCAATTTTGTGAAAATCGAAAAAAAACTGAAAAAGTACTTCAGAGAAATTACTAGTACTTTTTGGCCGTTTTGTTCAAAAGCTTCGTGTTACGCCCCAGGGGGACTTATTAGCTCACTTTCTTCTTGCTTTAAATTGAACACGGACACATAGACAGACAGACTATTTTGCGGGACCCACTTTTTTGGACTCAAAAGAACTCAAAACGTGCATTTCCATCAAATCTTGACATCGAGTTTTTGACATAAATCCAATTCTTTCACTATATATTCTTATATTAATATAACTTATATATAGGTAAGAGAAAGTATATTTAATATAGGACAGAATTATGAATAACTCGAAATCGAGAAGAAATAAATGAAACTCATTCGGCGAATTCGACGTCTCTCTGATTTTAATAAAATCGTATTTTCTTCTGATATAAAGAGCTGGGGAGATCAGTGGCTCCCCATTTCCCCCCACTCTCAGGGTAGATAGGAAAAATCGAAAGGGTGAAATACAAATTTTAATTATGGTCTAACATTAATCGTGGTTTATTTTTTTAATATGGCCTCAAATGTCAAAAAAGTTCTTTGCACACTCTTATTATAATCAACCTACGCCCAAATATTTAAATGATGATTCTATATTTAAGTATTTATTTGGCAAGAAGATGCTTTGCCAAAGTCAAATTATAAAATAAAAATTACACAATTCTAAATATATTAAAGGAGTTGCCTAGAAAATATTTTCAGGTCATCGGGCGTAGTCCAAAATTTTGACAATCGTTGATCAAAGATTAGATGCTGCTTTTTTTTAATCGAAAAGAAAAAGTCAGAGTGCATTTCATTCTGTTTAAAGTACACCCGAGGGATCCTAAGAGGGAAATTGTAATTAAAAAAAAAAAAATTTCTAAACGATCCCCTTTTTTCGATATAACACTCAAACTGAGCTCCAGCTACAGCCCAGGTCACCTTAAACAATTATTAAAGATGTAGGCATATTTCATTGCTTCCAAAATTGTTTGAAGTGCACTTTATTCTTGTACTTCATGGGAAAGATAGAGAAATGGTTGCCATGGTGACAAAATATTGGCGAAAACTATATATGGACGATGTTATGCACGAAGGAACCAAGTGCTATTAACGTAAATCTGAGATAAGGGGCATTTCATTTGCACAATTGTAAACAAACTCAAGGGCAATGGCTGTTTTTCTTGTTTTATACAAAAAAAAGTGCACCGAGTAATAATGTTGTATTTAAATAAAGAGGTAGATCTTCTTTTTCCCTATAAGATAGCGGTCTTATCTCAATTTCGACGATAATAGCCCTTGGTTCCTTCATGATCCATATATGTCGACACAAAAAATCTGGTGTGATAAGCAGAGAACACAACTTTCATTTACCAAAGGTAAGAGAAAGTGCTACGCTGTGCGACTAGCCACACCTGATTTTTTGTGTATAATTTAATTAATAATAATTAATATTAATTGATATATTTAAAATGTAAAGTTTCTTATTTTATAAATGCTATTGTTCATGGGCGTACCCAGGATCAAATCTTGGGGGGGGATGGTCAGATCATGGTCGTCAGGGGGGGGCAGATCATGGTCGTCCAGATTGGGACATAGCTATTTTTTATATAGAGGGGAAAAGCCTTTGAATTAAAGTCCTAAAAACCCTCGAGTCCTAACAAAAACAATCATTCCCCATCTCCATCCACCAATTTTGTTTCGTTTCATCACTTTATAAACATTTAATTTTTTTTTGCTTCAGGGGGGGGGAGCGCTGGTGGGACCCAGCTATTGTTGTTGAAAGAATTACTAACAACATCATTCCAAAAAAAGTAAAAATGCATTTACTACTAACAGTTCAATTTGGAGTTTTTTTTTTTTTTTTTTTAATCTTATTTGTGTCATGTTAAGAGACACTCCCTTCTCTGTCTCATTTCCTATTCTTTTTTTTTTCTAGTATAAAATAAGAATTTTTGGAATTTGATTGTCTCTGTGTGAATTTCTTCATCTCTCAGTTGAATTTCAAGGACTCCACTCTTCTTATAGGTATCGAGATAGACATTGACCTTTCGTGGACCATTGCATCAGGCCGAGAGAGGATATTTTATCCTGCAACCGAATAGTCTTGCAATCGAGCACCTTTTCCATTTATAGCTCTTTCTCTTTAATCATTATTCTGTATTTTTGACGAAATACCTACGTACTGATACAAATTAAATTATGAAGTGTAGGCTTATAATCTAATTAGGCACAAAGTTGTCATTGTTGTTGCGGCACAGATTTGTGCACATTTATATTTGTTTATAAAAACAGGCAAGTGTTTAATATTTCGTGAGAGATTATAAGATAATCTTAAATTTAAATTATTAATTTTTGGGAAAAATATTCTTCTTTGATTTAAATCAAATCAGATTATCTTTTAACAACTCTTTGTACAAAGAGGGTTAAAATATTAAAATCCTATAACAGTGTTTTGTCTTTATTTCCACCAATTCAATCATCAGAAAAAATTAAGATCATTTGCGAGATGATAGCGTCTCTTGGATTTGAATCAGGACTCCGGAATAAAGGTAGTCCGTCCTCCACGGAACTTATCTTGCAAATTATCTTAAGCGACATATTTATTTATTTATCTAATGAACAATTTAACTTTCGCCCAAATGAGAATCTGACTATTTAATATTATTTTTCATCTTTTTTTTTTTTAAATTTGTTTAAGGTCTTTTTCGGCATCTAAGGCCATTTAGACCCAATTTATTACAAATGATTTGCGGATTGTTTCTGTCATTTATATTCGTGAAGTTAGGAAGCTGGTGCCAGGAGTGTGTTTTTAATATCATCCGTTTGTTATAACTTAAACAGAACTTTGGGTCGTCCCTAACATAGACGGACTCCCCATATCCATATACTCGAAGGGTGGGTTGACCTCTGGCTACCTCTGATGCAAGCGGCCCTAACCTTTAACATATTGTAAAATATATAACATCTCATCATTTTATTATTAAAAGAAGTTGAATCAAAATAAAAATAACAAATATACAGCGGCGTAACTAGCCTTTGAGGGGGGGGGGGGCGAAGCCCAACTGGGGCGCCATTTTTCGTTCGAACTTTTTTTTTTAGTATTTGAATATTGTTGGAGCTTTTTTTTTGTAATTTTTCTTCGGATTTGTGATATAAAATGAATATTTAACAAGACATGTGAGTGTTTTTTATTGATGAGGCCAAACATTCCATGTCCCCCGGGAATCGAACCCAGGATCTCCGCCTTTCCGGGGCATAGGCGTGCTATCCATTGCACCAGGCCACCGGACCCTCGACCTGCACCAATAAAACTCACTTCCCCTTATATGCAGTTAGTCGCGCAAGTTACTAACTCGTAACGAATAGGTGAAAAACTTTAAAGAAAAATTTTCCACTTATGCTTTAGCTATAAAATGAATATATTATGAAATTTCAAAAAAAAAGCCTGAGATTTTGGGAAAAAGCTGGTGATTCCGGGAAAAAAAGCCGGATATTTAGATAAAAAGTCGGAAAGCCGGATGCGCTAGAGCGCCTATGTCGGTATTAAGGGGCGCCGAAGGCTTGATGCTCCTGGGCGAGGGAGGGGGCGAGCGCCCCCCTTCGCCCCACCTGGATACGCCACTGCAAATATATCTACTTCTATTATCAATAAAATGATGAGATGTCGTATATTTTAATTTTAAACTGGTAACCGATGCCTCTAGTCGAAACATTATGATTTTATCAGAGAATTAAATTCAAGTAAGAAAACACGAGATTTTTTTGTTTCAACAATTTATTTATTTATTTAAACAAAAAACCTTGTGTTTTCTTACTTGAATTTAATTCTCTGATTAAATCGTTTAACAGAGACTCCACTACCTACCCATAGATGAAGCTACCGGCCCTTACTGTACTTGTAAGCCTATATGTTCCTCTGACATTCAAAAAGATAGTAAAAAAAACCTTGCATTAATTATTTTCTTCATTATCTCTCTTAGAACAAAAAGCATTTTAATTAATTTTGATGATTTCCTAAATGTTAGCTCACTGCGCCAGAAAGTAGCTTGATTTCTATTAATCCGTGATATGCAAATCGTTTCTTTGAAAGTTCCTTTACACTTTTGTGCTATTTTCCTTCAAAAAAAGAAAAAAAAATCCCAAACACGACTTTGGTTCTGCACGAAAGAATTTTAAGATAGGAATGAATTCTTCTACAAGGTGCATTTAGAATAAATGAATGAATTCACAAAAATAATCAAGTTTAAAAAATGATAGGAAAAAGAAAAAATAAAAATAATTCGGGAGTTCACTCTTTTCGATACCTCTAAAAAAAGAGTGATTATCTCAACAACTAATCAGTTTAAAAAAAAAAAAGTTTACATTTTTTTAAACTCTTTTCGGCTTCTGAAATCAAAAAGACTCAAAAAATACTACAGAATTTTCTTCACGGACCAAAATGTATAATTTCTTATATACGAGGGCAGGACAATAAGTCCGTGACTTTTTGAATGAAACACAGGTTTTTGGATAAAAAATTATTTTATTTTTCAACGTAGTCTCCTTTGAGCTCTATACACTTTATCCAACGTTTCTCCAATTTTTTATCCCTTCCAAAAAATAAGATTTGTCGAGGGCATCAAAATCATCGTTGGAGTCAAATCTCTTTCCGCCGCCGCATTTTTTCTGGTTCGGAAACAAGAAATAGTCACTCGGGGCTAAATCCGGAGAATAGGGCGGAAGAAAGAGCAATTCGTATCCCAATTCATGGAGCACACGAAATTCACTTTTTTCCATTTTCTTCTCAATTCACGAGGTAGTCTGCTATTAATGGATGTCAAACAAAAACTAAAAGACCCAGCTGGTTCAAATTTCGACAGGAGTCAGCTGATAGTTGCCTGCTGACAGGAGAAGTGATGCCATTTCATATAAGAGGCGGGAAATTCAAAAAGTCACGGACTTATTGACCTGCCCTAGTATTTAATAACGATATATGGTAGGCATTTGTGTATTTATACCAACTGATAATCATTTGATTTAAATATTCATTCGGGCTTCGTGAAATCTGAACTCACACCCCTTGCCTTTTAAGGTTATTAATATTGACAATTAATTAAGAAGGTAAGGCAGCCAAAAGCAAAATTATAAAAAATTCTTTTATTTAACACTCTCGTAGTCGTTCCTGCTGCTTCTATAAGTTTTTATTAAGGTCCTTAAGAAAATCAGAAGAATTGGCCGAAACGTCGACAAAATTTGTTAAAATTTGGCTTTTGACAGCCTTGTCTTCTCATCATTAGTCAATTGTCAACATTGATCTCTTTCCTTACAGAAAGCCATAAAATATTTTATTAAACAGCGTCAAAGATTAAAGTAAATAAAAATAAATCGGTTAAAAACGCAAGCAGCCCGATCGATGAAATTCGGAATATACTCCTTACACTAAAATTGTAGATTTCTATTAACTTTTGGAGTAAATACGTCAACTAGTACTTTACCTAAAAAGTTTTTTCAAAAATTTTGAAATTTTCAATTTTTTTGTTATATTATGATAAATTACTCTATTTTAAAAAGTTTTTATTCTTTGGCATTTTTTTGAAAGCTGAATAGTTTTGAAATAATCAACGAAGAAAACGACATTTTGCGTTAATGTTGAAAAAAAAAAAATAATCAAAAAAAAATCATAAACATTTGAATTTGCAAAACAAAACCTCATTGAGCCATGGGGGTTACGGGGAACAAAGTATGTTCACCTTAATGATAATAAACTAATTATCCTGAAGAAGGTCACGAAACGTCAACAATTAATCAAAGCTTACATCATCTTGTGCTTTTTTTTTATTTGCCTCTCTGAAGGGTTGCTGAGGCCATTTAAAATTTATTTATTATAAATTTATTATCGATGACAACCGGGGAAAATAAATTCTTTGTAACAAATTTTATTTTTACTTGGTCCATATTCCAAATGAAAAGTTGTTTGTTTAGCATGCATCAATTACGTATTGAAAGTGTTAATTGTTTCATAGGAAAGTGATTCTTGAAGATTTGCAAATAAGAATTCTTCTTCTTCTGTTTCACTTTATTTATCGGCCTTGAACTTCATTTAGATTGCGTTCCCCATGGGAACTTCAACGAGGAGAGAGAGGAGATTTTTGTTTTAGTTTTTCTCTCTCTATTTGTCATTAATTTTAACAATTCTGATGCAACAAACTCTCCAATTTTTATCTAAATGAAATATGATCTCATTCTAAAAGAAAACGTTTAACCGGATTCGACGGGAAAAGGAAAAAGCCTCTTTCACGTATAGGATAAGAAATCCATAGCGAAGTGTTGAGAAAGTTGAGATTTTCCATTTTACTTTCTCTTACCTATATATGTTAATATATACGTATTTAGAAAATATTGGATTCATGTCCAAAATTCGATGTACAGATTTTGATGTATATACACGTTTTAAAGTCCCCCAAAAAATCTGGTATGACTGGTCGCTCAGCACATAGCTTTCTCTTACCTTTGTTTTGTACTGTGCTTATCACACCAGATTTTTTTGGTGACGAGATATGTTTAGTTCCGCCAATATATTAGAATTCAAGATATAAAATTTATAAACATAGATAAAATAAAGACGAAATGAAAGAAGACTTCTATCGGCCCGAATTATTTATTTTTCCTCTGTCGACGTTTCGGGGACTAAACGTCACCCATCTTCAGGACAAAGGTGTTAAAAAATTATTTTCTCTGCCTCCTTCAGTTGTTACATAAGTTAGACTGTTAGTATACTTAATACTATACAGATTCCTCTGCTTATATATTTCCTGAGCCACCATTAGAAAAAATATTTATTATTATTAGGGGAATTTTTAGTTATAGACATGGGCGTTTGGTTGGGAGGGGGGGGGGGGGCATGGGACCAGCTATTCTCCAGAGGGCCTGGAAAGCCCCACATTTTCTCAATTTTTCTTGGGGCAGGGAGCTTTCTGGGGGGCATGCTCCCCCGGCATCCTCCTAGTTACGCCCATGGTTATAATCCACATTTTTGTATTAATTATTTATTAAAAATATATAAATACTGTACAACTTTTCAATTGC
>JAKCPI010015355.1:0-36186 GCA_023213315.1 Euborellia annulipes
ACCGAAGAGTAAGACAAAGATGTGTGCTGTGCGCCAGTCACACCGGATTTCTTTTAATGCAACTGAAGGGGAAAAGTTACTTTTAAGTAAACAATTCCGACGGCTAAGCATTTTTGGTTGCTTAAGCTCAAGGCACTTGTGGAGCAACCGTACTAGTGCTAGTGGCGATGTAGAGATTTCGCTTCTTGAGCTAAGCTTAGGGGTTATTGGTCTACTTCCCCGAGATCCAGTCTCCCGAGAAAATTTTCAAAATTTTATTGGCTACCAATTAATTAAAGTTTTTTTTTTTTTTTTACAATTTTCGGTTCACAATACATTTTGATATAGACCTATATAATATTTTTTTTATTTGTGTAAGGTCTTTTTCGGCATGATTAGTGGACAATTCAAATGAAATAAATTTTTCTCGCTTGGAACGGGAAGCGAACCCAAGACTATAGGCACGAGAAGCTAATGTTTCTCTCTGAGCTATGGGTCACCGGCATTTTGATATTTGATATCCTAATAGCCTACTTTTATTAATAAATGTTCCTCAAAGATGATTATTTTAAAAAATTTAATGATTTTAACTTCTGTGTATTTTTAATTTTTTTTACTAAAATTCCGAATTTCATTAAAAAAAAAAAAAAGCTTTTTTGTTCATTTTTTATTTCAGAGATGAAAGAGCTAAAATAAAAATCGATTTGTTGACTAGATGGACCCGAGCTTTTAAAATAATTGGGCAGATGTTTGAAAACGCCTCCCCTGAAAGCGATAAATTATAAACTGCCCCCCAGGCAACCCCCCTGCACCTCTCATGAATGAATCAGCTGCTGATGACACCTGGTCCATTAAATTAGACAATTCAATAATAAAACGCGTCTCAAAATAAATATGGTTAATTAATGATCTGAAATAAACGCCTGCTAAAAATGGATAGCATGTCGAATACAAGACGAAATTGATTTACAATGAAATGATACATTGGATTTAATGACAACTTGGAAATATAATTAAAACAGGACATAAATTTTATTCAATATTAAAATTAAATTCTCTCTCCCCCCCGTTACTCTTTAATCATTTGACGCTGACACTTTTTTACTGGGAAAAATCAGAACAAGGTGATGCGGGATTGACTAAAATAATGATGATTTTTATAAAAGTAAGAAATTGTATTTTATATATTTCATAAATAATTTACTTACTTGAAGCTCACATTATCAAATTTATATATCGATAAACAGCTCCAGAGCTTTGTTACGAGCCGAACATACATACTATTGTTAAATCTGGTTAGAAATTAACAATTAACTAATTATTTAAAGCGCCCCTACTTTAGAACGCTAGCCCCGTGTATGGGGTGCTTTAATCAAAAACATAATTAGTGATTTGTTAATTTAGGCAATAAGTAGATGAACAGATTTATGCATCCCATTTTGCCCCTGCGGTTTGGAGATCCGTTGCTGGGACCGCGAAGGACAATTATCCACTTACACTCTTCTTTCTAAATTCATATTATTAATTTTTAAAAAAAATCTGGCGTGACAGTATACAACATTCTCTTACCTTCGATAATTGAAAGAAGTATTCTCTTCTTGTCACGCCAGTGTTGACATATAGATTCTTGGAAATTCAAAGGTCGTAAAGGGCATGAGTTATATATACAGAAATGTTCAGCTTTTTAAGCTTTATAAACAGTCTAATTAAAATTGTGCTATCTAAAAAAAAAAAAAAATGGTGCAAAAAACACAGAAAATTAGCAGGTGTGACGTTTTTTGGCTCTCCTGAAAAGTAGTAGCATTTTGTCCTTTACCACCTTTGAATTTCCAAGTATCGAAATACATGTATTTTCTACAATTTGATAGATTAGGATTCAATTCGGAGACAATCGAAAGAATCAACTCAAAAAGTATATTAGTAAAGTTCTAGTACTCTTTGACGGATTTTCTTTTAAAGCTTCGTATTACGTCCCAGTTGGTCAAATATCAAATTTCAACCTCCAAGCTCTTTTCGTTCTTAAGGGGGTTCAGGAGCGACGTCTAATCGTACTTTAAAAAAAAACTAGACTATTATAAGGAATTTTTCAATGTGGTTTTTTTTTAATGAATTAAATTCATTAGAGATTATTGGGACATCGAGCTATAATTTTTATAATGACTTATTAAAAAATTATCGTAATTAATTTTTTTGTTATCAAGCAAATACAAAAAAACTATCAGTCCCAATAATCTTTAATTTTTTTTTTAATTTAAAAATGAATTTATTGTTATTATTAATCACATATTAATTAAGAAATTTTTAAAATAAGCTTAGATGATTTATTTAAAAACCAACTGTCAAATTAGTTCAGCATTCTAGCAATAGATGCCAGGCTAGTCTAACAGACGATATAGTATTAGCCTATATCTGACCTATATTTATATTTTTTATGACAGACTACGCCATCTTATCGGGAAAAACATGAGTCACCACTTCGCTCCCGTGCCCCCTTAAGATATTTTGTTCACATACAGGCACACACACATTTTACTTTTTTGGACTCAGGGGACCTCAAAACGTGTATTTTCCATTTAAATCTCGATATCGAATTTTCGACATGAAATGAAAGAGGATGCAGTCAATAATTGAGCTTCTATTTAAAAATAATAATAAACACTCTTTATTTGGAGTTTCGTTTTTGATATGCCACAATCTTTTCTTTAAAATTTTTTTTCCTGAGGGGGCCGTACTATTATGTAGCCCCGGGGCCCGTCAAGTCTGTCTGCGGTCCTGGCCACAGGATTAATATTATCTTATTATTAATTAAATATTTCCACTATTCAACAGTTAACCCAAAAATAAAAACAGCATATTTTAATTAAATTAATGCATTTTCTATTTTCATTATTTATAAAAAGTCATTCGCTCTTTTATACTCAAAACAAATCATACATAAAGTTGAATTGCAAATAAATATTGGAATCTTCTAGTATCACACTTACTTTTTTCAGTTCATTTATCAATACTTTTATTTTTTTTTTAAAGATACTTTTCTTTTAGCGAATCATGTTATTAAAAATAACAACATGAAAAGGTTTTGCATTTTAAAGTAGATATCTTCTTCGATGTCTTGTCGAAGCTGAGAAAAGAAAAGTTTTTACTTTCCCATCACAGAGTGAGAGAGATAGAGATGTTCTTTTTTATTGTCCAACTGAATCCTAGTAAATTTTTAAACGTGAACTAACAATTTATAATGCAATTATTTTATCTTAAAGCTTTTATAATTTTATAATTATAGTCTTTCATGAATAAACACATTCATTTTTCAATGAATAGTGTTATTTGTTACTTTGTATAATAGATAATTATTATTTATTCATAAATATATAAATGATTGAGTCTTATCTTACTTGTTAGATTATTAAATCGAAGTTGAATTATACCTATTAAGCGGGGTTTGGGAGATAAACCTTTTTTTAGTGATTTAGAGTGATTCCCGACCAGTGTGCCCAGGCAACCAAGGGTGCCCCATGATTGACTAAGGGACGAGAATGGGGTAGCCAGGGGGAGGTCATTGCCCCCCCCCCCCCCCCCCCTGGCTTGTCCTAAAAATTAAAAAAACAAACAAACAAATATATATATTTTTCCCAATGGGAATTTTTTTTAACGCCACAATCCATTAATTTTTTTTTTTTTTTTATTTATTAGGCAAAAGGAGGAGCCATCATGCCTTCATACAATTTTTCTAAGAATACAAATTAATATGACTATAAACAAATAAGGATACAATATAAACGTTACAAATAAATGAGACACAAACAAATCCATTACATTAATTTAATTTTTTTTTTATCTAAATAAATAATTAATAATATATGTATATATTAATTGCAACCCCCCCTCTCGCCCTAACAAGGCGTTGCCCCCCCCCTAACAAGATGTCTGGCTACGCCCATGCCACGAGATATTGAAATAAACCAAAAAAATTAATTTTAAACTGGTAACCGTTGGCTCTAGTTGAAACATTATGATTTAATAGGAGAACGTATAAAGTGTTAAATAAATTATTGAAACAAAAATCGTGTGTTGTCTTACTTGGATTTATGCTCTCAGGCTTGGTGTAGGGGTTATCATACTGGCCTTCTATACCACGGGTCGAGGGTTCGATTCCCAGGCAGTCCGATGATTTTATTTAAGCCATTTGGATACCAATTAAATTATATAAGAATGAATGCCTGGACCCCCTAATTGTATCATATTAAATTAATGAGTATCGTTAATGTCTTATATGACCTGAGTTGCCGAAAATACTGTGTGTATGTGTGTGGGGATGGGAAAAAAAAGTGTTTTACAAAAAAAAAAATACTTGGATTTAATTCTCCTATCAAAAAAATGCACACTATACTTAAGCCTAACAAAACTATTGATATAATTTTATTCAATAACTGTAGTAAAGTTTACTATATTTTATTATGGTGTACTTTCGACCCTTCGTTGTCCACCCCCTCCCACCTCCCGCCTCCTAAAAATTAATTTAAACCATTTGAAGCCTAGACCTCAAATTATGTATAAATAGTGCGGTGGATGCAACCATACCTTAGAATTAAATGTAATTTTTCAATTTATAAGCGGAAAGCAAAGCTCCCTGGCTAGCTAGTAAATTTTACCACTTGCCAGGGGGCTACGGCCCGCGAGCAAATGCATCATGTTTATTCTTGCTCTCTGTGTTCAAGTTTTAAATTTCCCTCTCTAACTCCACTCCCTTTTTCTCTAGCCAATCAGCATGACAGGCACATACACACTACACACCGGAAGTCACTGGCTAGCGCTTTATATATAGTAATGATATTACACTTGATAACTTTAAATAAGAATCCCAAAAATGTTATTTGTAAGAACAAATAAAACATTACTGGACCATTTTGTCGTTTTTATGATGATCTCATTTTCATCTCAGAAATAGATTTTATATTTAGCAATTGATCCGTGCTCTGTTTATCATTTATAATATAAAATGATAATTTTATACTAATTTTTTTGTTAATAATACATTTTCTCTTTTGTTTCAGGTGAGTTTCCGTCCAATTGGTTCATTAAATACAAATATATTCAATATTATAGGTCAGTAAATTATCTATAGTCACTTGATTATTATTTCTGCTCGTTCCTCTAATTAATTTTCTATTTGTTTAAATATTCTTTTATCTATCTATTGGTTTAAAGGGAGAACTAGCTAGATAAAACTGTTTTTCTCATTTTCTTTTTTTCCCATCCCTTTTTAAGTTTTTCTTTCATAATTAAAAGTTCTTTAATCTTAACGCAATTTTTTTTTTTTTATTTAGTTGAGCTGGGGGAAACTTTATCAAAACTTCTAAATGTCGCTTTTCATTATACTGTAAATTTCATTTCTCAGATGGAAAACTTTTAGAAAAAATTATCTCTAGCTCTTTCTTTAGTTTATCAAAACGAGATGTTTTAATAGACTCAATGAATATAAATTTACACAATTCTTTTGGAATAAATACATTTGATTTCAATAAGAAATTAATTAGAACAATTTAAATAAATTTGGTGACCCCCAGAAATCAGCGTGTAGAACGTCCTCCGGTAGCCATCGGTATTATAAATGATGCAATAATATATATGTAAAATTAAAACCCTAATGGCCTCTGTAGCCGAAAAAGGGGAATAAAAAAAAAAAAAATTAAATAAATGAAAGCAATTAAAAGATTGATAAAATATAGAAATAACCTCTCTGTTATTTTAAAAAATCTGGCGTAACTGGTCGTACAGCACACGGCTTTCTCTTACCTTCGGTAATTGGAAGTTGTGTTCTGTGCTTGTCACACCAGATTTTTTGTGTCGACATATATCAAGTTTCCACCACCAATATATTAGAATTCAAGATGTAAAGGCTCCTCATTATGCACCATCAACAAACTTTTAAAATATCCGTTAATAAGCCCACAATCTTCCGTCCATGCACTATTGGCCCACCTTGTATATTAACATCTATATTATTTGAAGTTTTTTTTTTTATAGCTGATTGTATAATTTCTCAGGAGAATTCAGAAACCGAACTCTGTGTGGGTCACATATAATTTGCGGATTTTGCCATTTTACATTTCACCTACCATTTAAATAAAAAATATACATATAATTAAAATAAAACCAACGATTGTTGTAAAGGTGAAATTTGGAAGTTAATATTGATAATGACACGCCTAGTGCTCTGAAGATGGCCCTAAACAAGACCGAAACGTCAGCTCTGAGGGGGAATAAATGAAATTATGCTTAGCTGCTCTCTCTTTGATTTCTAATTCTAGCTACAAATTAACATCTATAGAAGAAAGTAAAAGGGAAAAATGGGTGTCAAAAATAACTGGTTTTTAAAAGTTATTTAATTAGGGAGGTCCGAGGCTTCAAATGTATTAATGTTAAACACATATTTAAGGACTTTTTCTTCATCGGAGGCCTCTATTTATTTGGTAGCCAATTCATTCGTTCAATTGAAATACATTTTTGCTTGTCGACCTCTGACCCATAGCACAAGAGACTATAAGCTTATTCTAAAATTTTATAAACTTGTTCAGGGCTGGATTTAGAAGTGATAAAGGTTCTAAGCTATTTGCAATATGGAGGCCATTATGTGTTCATTCTATGTCGCGGTCAAATACGATTTTCACATTGACTTTCTCACTAGGGCAATTTTTTTTTTTTTTTTTTGGAGGGGGGGCTCTACTTTTACATAACTCCATCGTGTAAGAATCTCGTATTTTTCTATTTTAACTAATGGCTCCTAATGTTTTTATATTTACATACATATTTTTCTTTTAAAGAGTAGAATTATGCCTCAAATGTTTACATTTAGGAAAGAGGAATACACGCTATTTATTTTCTAAAATATATAGCGGTTATATTATTATTTACTTAACGTATTTTCATAAATACAATATTATTACTTTAAATTAAAAGGATGAAATCCTTAGGGGTTGGTTATTTTTATTCTATTTTTAGCAATAAATGAAAAGATCTTATCATACAATATGCAAAACATTTTATCACTTAATATATAACAAAAAAGAAGTCAATATATTGGTTTTGTTGAATTCTATTGATTCATTTTAGAAATAATAAAATATTAATTCTTAGCAGAGTAGGCTACATTGATTTTAAAATAGGTATTTTTATATACATTTGAGGGCCCCGGGGGGGGGGGGGGGGTGGGGGCCCCAGGGGGGGGGGCCCGGGTTTAAGGAGAAAAAAAAAGGGGAAAGGGGGGGGGGGGGGGGGGGGAGGAAAAAAAAAAAAAAAAATCTAGACAGTAGTTTCCGGAGTCTTTTTTCCCCTCGGGTACTGAGGCCATTTAGGAGTTAGTTGTATTAAATTGTATATATCGATGGCAACCGGGAAACGTTCCACACTCTGGTTCCTCGTGGCTACCCACCCAACGTTTCGCCGCATTTATCATTGCTTCACTGCAAAGATCTTGCTAGCTCTTGTTTTACTCTATTGCCAAGCTCCCCTGTCTAGTTTGTGGAATCAATGAAATTAGTCAATCAATGAAATAGTTGTTTTTTTTTTATCTACTTAGTTAATATTCGACTAATTAACAATACTGTATGTGTAATTATGGGTTACACTGAATAATTTTTGATGAACAAGAGTTTATGATCCCTTCCAAATACTATAAGAAATAAACTCGTTTAAATGACATTATTGCAATTATTTTTACCTACTGCCAATCAATGTCATATATTATTATTATTGGCATCACTCAAAAGAACTTTACATCATATTTATTATGTTTTAGCATTTTACCATGTTTTTATAATTTTTAATTTTTTTTAAACATTCTAATACGTTGATGCTATTAGTAGCTACATCGCCGATAAAATTAATTAAGCATTTATTGATATTGAGAAAGTACATTATTTTTACTTTCTCTTTCTTATATTTGAATATATATAGAGAAAGTATTGGATTCATGTCAAAAATTCGATGTCCAGATATATATGTTTTGAGGTCTCCTGAGTCCAAAAATCGATTATTTTTTTAGATGCTCTTTAAAATGTATATTCTCGTTTTACCATTGAAATCCTTTGAAGCACACTTTACTCTTGTACTTCATAGGAAAGATAGGAGAAATGGTTGCCATGGTAACAAAATATAAATATTTTCCCATGTCTATAAACTCCACAAAATAATTTTTTGCAAGGGATTGAGATTAGAGGATAATTTTTACTTTCTCTTACCTCTATATATATGTTAATATATATAGAGAGAGAAAGTATTGGTTTCATGTCAAAAATTCGATGTCGAGATTTTGATGGATCTTCACGTTTTGAGGTCCCCTGAATCCAAAAAAGTGGTTTTCGCGACATGGTCTGTCTGTGTGTGTGTGTGTGTGTCTGTCTGTCTGTCTGTGTGTCTGTGAACAAAATATCTCAAGAACGGAAAGAGCTAGGAGGTTGAAATTTTATATTTAAGCTAGGCACCCCCATGGGACGTGACACGAAGCTTTTGAAAAAAATCGACCAAAGAGTACAAGTACTTTACTGATGCACTTTTTCAGTTTTTTTCGATTTTCTCTAAATTTGCTCCAACGATTTTTTTTTTTAATTCAAAAATCAATTATTTTTTAGATTCTCGATAAAATGTATATTCTCATTTTGTCATTGAAATCTTCTGAAGACCACTTTACTCTTGTACTCCATAGAAAAGATAGGAGAAATGTTTGCCATGGTAACAAAATATAAATATTTCGCTATACTTATAAATTTTACATCTTGAAAATCGAATATACTGTACTGTCGGGAACTAAATATATGTCGACACAAAAAATCTGGTGTGACAAGCACAGTACACAACTTTCGATTACCGAAGGTAAGAGAAAGTTGTGTGCTGTGCGCCAGTCACACCAGATTTTTTCCCATTTTTTTATGCTTTTTTGTCCGGTCTCTATTTATAAGTATGGGAAAATATTTATATTTTGTTACCATGGCAACCATTTCTCCTATCTTTCCTATGAAGCACAAGAGTAAAGTGTGCTTCAAACAATTTTGAGGGCAAAACGAGAATATACATTTGAAAGAGCATCTAAAAAATAATTGATTTTTAAATTTTAATCAAAATCGTTAGAGCGAATTTTGAGAGAATCGAAAAAAACTGAAAAAGTACATCAGTAAAGTACTAGTATTCTTTGGCCGATTTTGATTAAAAGCTTATTTTTCCGGTCCCGGGGGGGTGTTTAACCTAAATATAAAATTTCAGCCTCAAAGCTCAATTCCTTCATGCTTAAAATTTGACACACACCCACCCACCCACACACAGACAGACCATGTCGCGAAAACCACTTTTTTTGGATTCAGGGGACCTCAAAACGTGAAGATCCATCAAAATCTCGACATCGAATTTTTGACATGAATCCAATACTTTCTCTCTATATATATATTACATATATACATAGGTAAGAGAAAGTAAAAATCTAAAATTTATAAATAGAAAAATTTTTATATTTTGTTACCATGGCATTTCGGGAAAGTAAAAAATGGCTATTTGTTTCTAATGAATTTTTTTTAACGAGATATGATTTTTACTTTGTCTTTAAATTAAAATGATTTTTCTTTAAATTCCCCATTTAAAATTACATTCTAATAATTTATATTCTTTTTAATTTGGATCGTTGCCAATCTATCAGTATAGAATCCCGTCCCCACCCTCAACCCACCCCCCACCCCACGTCTACCCCCACTCTCGGGGGCTCAAAGGATCTTGGCCAATCAGCTGATAGAAGGTTTAAGACTATGAGCTGGGTTCCGAGTCTAAATGCATTTCAATGTAAAATCTACCTACACATTCAAATGGCAAAGTCAGAGGCTTCAGTAGAGTGGGGACAGTGATAGGTGAAGCACCTTCCGCGTTAAAAAAAATCCCATCCCTCAGTTGGCGAATGGCGTCGCTTGGGGGCAGACGTGTCCATGTGTGAGCTCCTGCAAAAATTCGCCTTTCTTCTAAAGTTTAAGGACTTTTGAGGTAAATTTCATTTCTTTTCGTACATTAATACTTGGTTTATTATTTTAAATATTAGAATTATAAATCCCTCCACAAAAAAAATTATTTATTATATATAAAGGTAATTGTGATTTTATAAAAATGTATTCAAATGAGCGAGTGTGGAAAAATAACAAAATATTTATATTTGGAGGTGGTCCGAATCTTATTTCTAGGCGATAAGTGGTTTTATTTTATTAAATTGATAAATATTTAAAGACAATAATAAAAATAATTGATTTGGCTTTCTCTGCTCTCTCTCTTTCTCTTTCTTGCAAGAGTGTATCTACACAAAAAATGTATGGAGGTGGTCCGAATCTGTTTCTAGGCGATAAGCGTATTTTTTTAATTTAATAAAATATAAATAAACTATTTAAAGACAAATAATAAAATTACTTAGTAGTTAGTCGGTTATTGGTTTGGCTCTCTTTGCTTGACTCCCTTGCAATGGTCCGTATGCAAGTCTGGACAAGTTTGTTGGCTGGGTTAATAGATAGGCAGGCCTACGTAGCATAGATTGGCATATGGATTACACACATTCGTATAGGCTTATTCACACCAAAGCATAGGAATATCCTTGCGTTTTATATCTAAATCTTTTTTCATGCAATTGGATGACTTGTTTCTCGTATTTTTCATTTAAACTTAACTAGCTGCTTCACCTGTCTTCGGTGGGCACCTAGTCAGGCTAATTTCGACCTCTTGAATATTCTTAGATATTTAGGCCTACTTCCATTTTTGAATAGAGAGAGGATAATCAATTCATTTATTTGCACTGGCGGATGATATCTAATCCAAAGAATTGCAACTCAACCCTAGATTAAATTATTTTTTATAAGATCTAAATAAAATTCAAAATATACAAAATTAGTGAAAACTGACTAGCTGCGTTGCCCGCTTTCGGTGGGCTTCTCTCATTGTTATTTAGTTTTTTTTTTTTTTTTTCAAAAAGGAACCTCAGATACAATACTTAACAAGGGCCCGCGTGTGGCGGCCCTTTCTTAATCAGTGCTTCAACATTCTCTTCTGTTTTTACTTTCTCCTATTAACATACAACACTTAATCGTTAAAAAATTCGACTTCGATATATTGACCTCTATTTCTGTGTTAGGCCCTCACAATAAAATTTTTTTGCGTTATTAAGACTTCATCGAATTAAATATTTTATGATAATATCCCCTTGACTTAATAGTAGAGTCCCAAAAAAACAGTGGCACATCCAGAGAAGTTTCTCGGGGCCCCCCGGGGGATAATCTGGTGTGACTGGTCGCACAACACACAATTTTTTTTTTTATTTCGGTAATTTAAAGGTGCATTCTATACTTGTTTATCAGAATATATATACAAATCAAATTTTTAAGTATTAATTTTTAAAATTTTATATTAAAAATAAAATTTTTTTCTCAAATAAAATTTTTTTCCCCAAATCTCTGGGGAGGGGTAATTACACCCTCTTTAATCCCCCCCCCCTTGTATCCTCCTCCCTTGCTTAAAAATAAAACAAATATTATAACTAATCGCTTGTTTTATATTTATAAGCCCAAACGATTAAGTCCTTCGAATGGATAGTTCCGGATCGAGCTTGATAAATCTTTATAACTTAAAATTGAGCTCGTAGCTCAGAGATTTTTTCCCTCTGTTTCAGTAAAGTCAGGCGAATACAAGTTACATGAAATAAGACTCATTACTTTTGATATATATATATATTTTTACTTTCTCGTACCCTATATATGAAATATATAGGAGAGAAAGTATTGCGATCATGTCAAAAATTCGATGTCGAGATTTTGATGGATATACATGTTTTGAGGTCCCCTGAGTCCAAAAAAAGTGGGTCCCGCAAATTGGTCGTGTGTGTGTGTGCGTGTGTGTGTCTGTGTGTGTGTGTGTGTGGACAGATTTTTAGCATGAAGGAATTGAGCTACCGGATTGAAATTTTATATTTAACTTAGGTACCTTTGAAGAATCTCAAAATAAGCTTTTGAACAAAATCGGCCAAAAAGTACTAGTACTTTACTGATGTACTTTTTCAGTTTTTTTCGATTTTCTCAAAATTCCCTCCAAGGATTTTTTTTAAAATTCATAAATCAACTATTTTTTAGATGCTCTTTAAAATGTATATTCTCATTTTGCCGTTGAAATCTTCTGAAGACCACTTTACTCTTGTTCTTCATAGGAAAGATAGAAATGGTTGCCATGGTAACGGAATTTAAATCTTTTTCTTTTTATTAGATTAAAAATCAATTATTATTTAAATTCCCATTTATTTTTATTTTATTTCACTCTTTGATTGTTTCGGAGAAAACATATCTCACTCTCTCTCTCTCTCTCTCTCACTTGCAAACATTATCGTCTGTCTCTCCGCCTTCTCTCATAGGCCTAATGTTAATTTCCTATAGGGATTTGTATGTTAATTTCGATTCAAAAGGGGGTTTGGAACTTTTTAGGCATTTAAAATTTTTTTTTTCGAATTCTTATGAAATTTTGTATTTATTTACGATTCTATATTGTGTATAAAATGTCCAAATATGAGATTAAAATTTTGAAAAATAACCATAGTTTATTTCAAGCAGTCAACATTTAAAATGCAAGTTTGAAACTAAGGTGCTATGGGAAACAATATATCTCGACACAAAAAATCTGGTGTGACCAGCACGGTGCACAACTTTCTCTTACCGAAGGGTAAGAGAAAGTTGTGTGCTGTGCGCCAGTCACACCAGATTTTTTCTCTATAAATACAAATACATGGTTCTCATAAGTCACACTTTATTAAGACCCGAATGTTGCACATTTTTTTGTTCTTCGAGATTTTTTTATAACTTTTTTCACGCTTCCCGGCTCTAGAATTTGATTAATGTGTAAATTTTTCCCCTCTATTCAAAAATCAAGAACTTCTTTCTTTACTCCTGGTGTAGAGGTATATGTATATTCTCATTTTGCCCTCAAAATTGTTTTAAGTCCACTTAACTCTGTATTTCGAGATACTTCTAGGAAAGATAGGAGATTACTATGGTAAGAAAATATAAATATTTTTCCATGTTTATAAATTTTATTACATCTTGAATTTTCCGACGGAAATATGTCGTCAAAAAAAATCTGGCCTGCAAACACAGAACACAACTTTCTCTTATCAAAGGTTAGAGTGTGCTGTGCGTCCAGTCACATCAGATTTTTAAAATATTTTTTTATTATTTAATTGGACTTCATTCGTCTATAATCATATTTATTTGTAAAGTGGAAGATTTTTCGAAATCTTTATACAATATATTTGAATAAGATATTGATATTCAATGAATACTTCGATTCGGAATTGACAAGTATATTTAACAATTTTTATGAGTATATTTATTTATTGATGGGCCAAATATCAGGAAATCGAATCCGGGATCTCTAACCTAACTGGAGCATCGACATGTGATTGAAGATCTAGTCCAAAGGGAAGCACCCCGGATAGACTGGAGATCCCGGGTTCGATTCCCGAGACCCATGGGATGTTTGACTCACCAACAAATAAAGACACTCATATAAATTTTTAATGATTTTAAATGAAAATGAGAATCAGACAATCAAAAAACTTTAAACAAACGAATACACTCTATATATAAATCATATTTTAAATTTTCACATGAAATAAATCTTTAAAGATATTTATAAATTTCTCAATGTTTTTTTTTTCTGTTTAATTGACGAATCTCAGAACAAAATAAATTTAGTTGCAGATCAATGAATCTGGGGTAATGGCACTTTAACATTTTAACACTCAACCCCTCGAAGTAGAAATAACTGAATGGGAATGACCTAAAAACTCAATGGGGTTAAAAAAGCTTTTTGAATAGATATTCACATCCATGATATATATAGGTAAAATATTGTATATCTACTGGATATGAATGTTTTAAACAAATGACTGATAATTTTTTTTTATATTTCAATTGAACTTTAAGTGAAATCATTTTTTATATTATTCTATTTATTAAGGTGCGAAGAAAATTTTAATTTTATTAAAAAGACTTTAAAATATTTTTTCGGGATTTATGTGTTAAAAAATTTTGATGACTCTTGATATCTTATAAAAATATGTAATAAACAGTAATGGCAAATTATGTAAAAAATTAGCTCATTTAAACAAGATTCTATGATCAAAATTTTTTAACACATAAATCCGCCAAAAATATTTTTTTTCTCGAAAAGTATAATACTCTCGGTTATTTTCTAATTTGTGATCGATAACAGTGTTATTCAGGATTCCGTAACTACAATTAGAATATTAAAATTTGAAAATTTGTAGCCCTAGCATTTAAATATTTAGGGAAAAGTAGCGATTTTCCAGATTTTCACAAAATGTCCTTAACTCGAAAACTAAGAGACTTTTATTTAAAAAGAATTTTTTCATTTGAACCCTCATTAACTGACCTATCTTCTGTTCACGGATTATCTTTGAGTTCTGGGGCAACCTGGGCCTCAGAGTTTTTTTTACGGAAAAAGTGGGCCGCACATCAAAAAAGGTTGGGAACCACTGCTGTAGAGGTTTATAAAATAATATTGTTTATCAAACAAAATTCATAAAGCTGTGACAGAGGATTGTGTAGGTTTTCTTAGTATTGTGAGGTAGTGTGGTGGGCTTCTAAACGTAGGCTCTTTGGCTTGTTAGTTCAGTTCACCACTGCCTCTTTATGATGCCTTCAACTGTTTATGTATCTATATTTATTCTAATACAATTTTTAATTTTTAAACAAAAAACTGGGTGTATGTCCAAAAAATCTGGTGTGACTGGCGCACAGCACACAACTTTCTCTTACCCTTCGGTAAGAGAAAGTTGTGCACTGTGCTGGTCACACCAGATTTTTTGGGTCGAGATATATTTAGTTTTCCATAGCACCTTAGTTTCAAACTTGCATTTTAAATGTTGATTGCTTGAAATAAACTATGGTTATTTTTCAAAATTTTAATCTCATATTTGGACATTTTATACACAATATAGATTCGTAAATAAATACAAAATTTCATAAGAATTGGAAAAAAAATTTTAAATGCGTAAAAAGTTCCAAAGGGGACCCCCTTTTGAATCGAAATTAACATACAAATCCCTATAGGAAATTAACATTGGTCAAATGCGAAGATAAGGTAGAAAAATTTAAAACGCGTAGAAAGAGAGAAGATAGTTTTGTGAGAGAGAGATATGTTTTCTCCGAAAAAAAAATGGGCGTTTAAATAATAATTGATTTTTTTTTTTTTTTTTTTTTTTTAAAAAAAACATTCACACTTTTTCTCATTCACACTCACATTCACACAGTCTTTTCGGCAACTGAGGCCATTTAAGACTTTTTACGATAATCAGTATGTTTAATATATCAATTGGGGGGTCCAGGCATTTTTATTTAAGTCATTTGGTATCCAAATGCCTTAAATAAAATTATCGGACTGCCTGGGGTCCGAACCCGAGAAATTGATTTTTAATCTAATAAAAAGAAAAAGATTTAAATTCGGTTACCATGGCAACCATTTATTTCTCCTATCTTTCCTATGAAGCACAAGAGTAAAGTGTGCTTCAAACAATTTTGAGGGCAAAACGAGAATATACATTTGAAAGAGCATCTAAAAAATAATTGATTTTTGAATTTTAATCAAAATCGTTAGAGCGAATTTTGAGAAAATCGAAAAAAACTGAAAAAGTACATCAGTAAAGTACTAGTACTTTTTGGCCGATTTTGATTAAAAGCTTATTTTGTCGGTCCCGGGGGGTGTTTAACTTAAATATAAAATTTCAGCCTCCTAGCTCAATTCCTTCATGCTTAAAATTGAACACACACACACACACACACACACACACACACACACACACACACACACACACACACACACACACACACACACACACACACACACACACACACACACACACACACACACACACACACACACACACACACACACACACACACACACACACACACACACACACACACACACACACACACACACACAGACAGACAGACAGACAGACAGACCATGTCGCGAAAACCACTTTTTTGGATTCAGGGGACCTCAAAACGTGAAGATCCATCAAAATCTCGACATCGAATTTTTGACATGAAACCAATACTTTCTCTCTCTATATATTTCATATATAGGGTACGAGAAAGTAAAAAGGGGGTCCATATTGCCACCAGGCTTCGAATTTTTGAAATTTTTAATTTGTTTTAATGCTCTCGTTTTGATTGTACATAATTCAGAAAAGCCGACTTTCAATTCTCAGCAGGCGATATTAAATATATAGTGAGTGAGAAAGTATTGCGATCATTTCTCCTGCTGAGAATCATAGTGGCGAAAGTCCGAAATTCAACAATTTGCGAAAAGGCGTTTGAAAGTTTTATAAACATATACATTTAAATAGCAGGGCAACAAATGAATAGGCCAGAATCAATAGCAAAGAATGGAAATATATTTTCGCCACTTTGGCACTCAAAAGAGATTATGTTTTTGGTTAGGCTTAACTCAAAAATTGAATTTTCTGACTTTCGCCACTATGATTATCAGCAGGCGATTCTCTTATATAGAAGACATTCTAAACCTCTCACTCTAAACCTTTTGAAATATTAATTTTATTTTTTACTTTATTATTATGTTGAATAAAATGACGGACTGACAGACACATCTTTTATAAATCAAAGCAAGTTACTTGATATTGTTAAAAAAAAATTATTAAATTTCTTATTGAAATGAATTTTCTTTGAACAATTTTTTCAATAGAAAATTATTTAATATCCAATTCTTAATATATTCAAAAGCCTCTCTTTTTCTCTATACATCCTTGATCATTTATTGTATTTTAATATGAGTGTGTGTGTGTGTGTGTTATCTTTGCTCTGTGTAAAAGTGTTTTTGCCAAAGCAAATAAATGCTACAGGATTAGACGAGGCTCGAATTAGAAGGCTTGATTGAAATGTCAACCCTTGCTCTCTATATGAGAATGACGAAAAAAGATAAGCGAGCTGTTAGAAGGAAAATGACACCCACCTGGTTTTTGACACTTTCTTGTCAAATAACAAAAAAAATCCCAATCCGAATTGTTTTTTTATTTTATTTACGAAAAAGGCAAAAAGAATTATGTAAATATCTTTACTAAAATTTTAAAGTTTTACTACATAGAAGGTCTAATACTGAGGTCCTCGGATATGGGAATAAATCCGCAGGGCCAAGGCTTTTAAATAAATTCCTAATGAAATAATCAATTTTTTGCCTTTAATTAATTAGCTGGAACCTTTCAAAGGAAATGGAATAAATCCCTTGTTTCCCTAGAGGGAGAACTAACGCCATCTCTTGCGCCTAGAGTAACCAGCTTTTTCTATTAACGGTTTTTCGAGACTCGCCTCTTAAAATCTATTATCATGAAGTTATAATAACTAAATTAAATACTTAAATATCAGCAGATCTCGCTCTAAAGGTTTTTTTTTTTTTTAATTTTATAATTTAGGAATTGATTTTTGCTACTATAAAAAAATCTCATAAGTTATATAATAATAATATCTTATACTTTACTAAATGAATTTCAAAGTTTACTTGTATTAAGATATATTCAGATGATTTAATTAAATGAATTTTAATAATTTTTTTTTTTTTCCTGAAAAATCCTCAAAATCAAATAAATTTGGTATTAAAATTCATTCATTCCATTTCAATATACCTTATTACAAGCAAACTTCGAAATTCATTTAGTACTGTGAGGGACAATATTAAGTCCCATCAATGCGTTTTCTACTTGTGATTATTTCATTTTTTTTTTATAAAAGAAAATGAAAATATTTATTGAAAAATTTTTAGGTTTGAATCAGGAAAGTTTCCATTAAAAAATATATATTTTTTTAAAAACAATGAAATAATCACAAGTAGAAAACGCATGGGTGGGACTTAATATTGTCCCTCACGGTACGTTATGTAATCTTATACATCCTCAAAAATAATTTTATATTTCAACAATTCAAACATCCCCTACAAATAGCCATGTAAAATATCTGGTTATAAAGATTTTGCATAAGTATAGGGCGCGCTTAATTACTGGCTCTTTAAATTGTTTTTAAAAGGCGAGCTGCAAAATAGCTCCCCAGGTGTGCCACCGCAATATAGCAGGCAAACCATTAATTTTTTTCTTGTTTATTGATAAAAGATGAGTCATAAATGGAAAACAGGCAATTTTCTTAATTTTATAGAAAAACTTTTATCAAATTTTACGAGTTGAATGAGTAATATTTTTAATTCAGAGAGTACGGCTACTTGCTGAAAAGAGAAGTGGGGGAGGGGCGGGGGGGGAATAAAAATTAAACATCCTGTACACTTAAAAGCAATGGAAAAAAAAAACAAGACTTTTATTTCAGAACTATATTCTAATCACTGAATTATAGATACGCATTGCGTCGACCAAAAATTTAAAACCTTTAATTTTGACTACATTATCTTACCTTTTAGATCCAATGCAATCATTATTTATGTCGTATAAAACATTTAGGTTAATAAAAATGTACAGAATGGACTTTGAAGCGAAACAAAAAACAAAAAAAAAAAATTGTGATGTCGGGAGAAAGAAAAGAGCAAGTTTTTTTTTTTTACTATATTTCTGCAAGTATTTCTTCAAGCGTAATGCTTGGCCATATTCACTGCAGGATATAGTTTATTATTATTATTTATAATCCTATGTCTATCTAGTACAGTGGTTCCCAACCGGTGTGCCGCGAGATATTTAGATAAACCAAAAAATTTCGTTTTGCTAGGAAAAAAAAGAAAAAAAAAGGAAGGGTGCCCCTAGTGTGTAATGTTATGGGTGGGCATTGTTTCCCAACTCGAAAATATTATTGTATGGCGGAATTTTAAATCTCTTATGTAATAAAATATTGACTTATTTATTTTTGAATTAAATTGTTTCTAGATGGCGCTATCATTTGTCAAATTTTAAGGGTGGCGGCCTAGAGGGTAGGGTGATTTGAAAATTCAAAGTTTAATTTTTACTTCAGGCCATAGTCTTACCTTTTTCAAATTGATAAAGAAATATATATTTTTGAATTAAATTGTTTTTATTAGTCAAAATTTTAAGGGTGGCTCCGTCTCGACATTCAGCTAGCCTACGTTTTCAAACTCCACTTTTAATTTTCTCAATGTAAGAATGAACAAATTAATATTTCTTTCAACAGTTTTAAATTCAAAGATAATAAATTTTCGATCAAGTTCATAATCATATAATTTTCAATTGATTTGATTATATAAAACCACCTACAACAGAATCTTGTATATTTATCCAAAGTTCTTTGGTGGTCGGAAGCATCTTTCAAGAAGTCGTTTATTAGTAGAGCATTCTCCAAATACCACCATATTATAAATTTAATTATTTAAATTATTTCCATTTATATCATTAAGAATTTAAAAATCCAATGATTCAAATAAGGATAAAAAATTATATAGTATTCATAATTCAAATGTAAAATTTAAAACAGGTAAAAATGGCAAAATTTTAATTTAAAAATTAGATTAGCAAAAACAATTTCCTTTCATATCTGATTAGATTTATATCTATGTGAAAAAAAATATGGTTTAACATATCAATTTTATCAGTGTGATGTGACCATGACCTATCCCTAGGGTTATTTAAATAGATTGTATGCATGGCGGTCAGAAGGGATTTTATTTTGAATATCAATCAATAAATTTAAAATAAATCATTTAAATATAAGGGAACTAATTAGTTAATTTTTTTTTTCAATGACATCTGTAAAATTTATCTAAAATAAAATTCAAAAAATTTGGTTTGATTGGTCGCACACAATTTTATCTTACCTCCGGTAATTGAAGTCGTGTCCTGTGCTTGTCACATCAGATTTTTTGTGTCAACATATATAGAGCTTCCGACAATTACGGTACACATTTGAATTAAAGATATAATTTTTTTTCTTATTTTACTCTTTCGGCATCTCAGGCCATTTAGACTTTATACGATACTCATATTTAAATCATGTATTGTGGGGATCCTGGCGCGACACCTGCATATAGAAGGCCAGTACGCTACCAACTACACCAAGCCCGAGGGCTATGCACATTTTAAAGAATATTTAAAAAATAATTGATTTATGAATTTTAATCAAATTCGTAATAGCTGTTGACTTTATTTTTAGACACAGGTGTCCTGAAAAAGTGTATATCTATCAAAATCACGACATGAAATTTTCGAAATGGATTCAATACTTTCACTCTATATATATAAAGATTATAAGAGAAAGTAAAGATTTTTAATTAAATTAACTTATTTTCTAAAATAAATCAAATTATAAAAGTTACGTAAATAATTCATTGAGAAGACAAAGAAAAATCAAAAGCATCAAGAAAGTAAGTCATGCTTCATTGAACCAATTGATTCAGATGAGAATTGTAAACAAACCAAACTGAATTATAAAATTACTAGAATAAATATTTCCAGGCGAGATTTATAAATCATAATAAATACGAAAAAGCTCTTTATATCTAAATTTAACAATATTTTCTTCCTATGGCGTTATATCTCCTAGATAATTTTCCATTATGAAAGAGAATAAAGAAATATAAATATTTGCATGGGAGCCTAGAGAAAGGTAACGGAAAAAATTATTTCACTTGTACACTTATACTACGTAAAGGAAGTATTGTAATCGCGAAAAATTTCAAGCCCAGATTTCAATGAAAATATCCCCTGCCAGTCGGGCTTAGCGACTAGTTTAATAATATTCTTTTTTTTAAATTTAAATACCTCTGTACATATCTAATATCTTTGTGAAATATTTTTCTCTTTTTTTATTTACCTTTCCACTCTGCTCTTTAATCGTAAATGGTACAGATTATCAAAGTGGAAAATCAAACGTATTTTGCTCTATAGTTGGATTAAATTTAAATAGAAACATGACAGTAAAGGGAATAACTTTTCACTCTAATTTTATTAAATATTTGCCTTGCCCGCCGGAAATCCATCAGCTGTGTCATCCTTGTGTGTTTAGGTATTTTGGTATAGCCCTATATTTAGGCCTAACCAGAATGCCTGGGGTCCTTAGAAAATCATTTTCTGACATCCTCTGATTGAATTCACGCTCCCTTGGGGCAAAAAAAAAAAACGGAAAACTTTTTTTTTTGTAAACAGGAAATAGATCTTGATTGTGCAAGAAATTGAAATTTGATGGTGGGCGAACATTAATTTCTTTTGAAATAAACTTAATACTTTTTCCCTTTTTTTTTATCCTCTTTTTCGTGTGTTTCTATATGTCTTTAATATAATTAAATATGTCACTGATTTTATTAGGCGGTACATGAAAACTTTATGGGGGAGTGAAAAAGCTAACTAATGAAATAAAAGATAGGGGTGTGATTAAACTAATAGGCCCTATTAGTACTTTACTTTTTTAATTTTTCTCAACAATTTTTTCGCTCTTTAGGTTATGGTTAAGGGGGTTCAGGAGCGACGTCTAAACTTACTTAAAAAAAAACTAGACTATTATAAGGAATTTTTCAATGCGGTTTTTTTTTTAAATGAATTAAATTCATAAGAGATTATTGGGACATCGAGCTATTATTTTTTTAATGACTTATTAAAAAATTATCGTAATTAATTTTTTTGTTATCAAGCAAATACAAAAAAAAAAACAATCTGTTCCAATAATCTTTAATTTTTTTTAAATTTAAAAATGAATTTATTGTTATTATTAATCACATATTAATTAAGAAATTTTTAAAATAAGCTTAGATGATTTATTTAAAAACCAACTGTCAAATTAGTTCAGCATTCTTGCAATAGATGGCAGGCTAGTCTAACAGACGATATAGTATTAGCCTATATCTGGCCTATATTTATATATTTTTATGCTTTTATAAAAGATACATAATATATAATAACATTTAAAAAGTATTTATTGTTAAAAGATCAATGAAAATCAACCAAATGCATTAAATATTATTAGCTACCATTCTGACATCTCTTGGCAAATTTTTGAATTACTTGATTTTTGGGCATACTTTTTATGACACACTACGCCATCTTATCGGGAAAAACATGCGTAACACCTTCACTCCCGAGCCCCCTTAAAATTCACAAATATATGTTCCTCCCAAAATTGTTTCTAGTACTTTATTCTTGTACTATAAGAAAGATAGAAGAAATAGTTGCCTTGGTAATGTGTTGACCCAAAAAAAAAATGGTGGGACAAGCACAGAACACAATTTTTAATTGCCAAATGTCAAAGAAAATTGTGGGCTGTGCGGCAGTTAGATCAGATTTTTTTCAGTCAATCTCTTATTAATCTTATTAGACATTATTTGATATTTAATAGTAATAATTTATTGAAAAAAGAAGAATTTGTGTTTCTTCTTTAAATCAGCATGTGTTTCAGGTCACTTTTACTTATTCGGCAATATTCCCGAAAATCTGAGAGATTTTTTAAATTGAAATCTGATAGACAAACAAAAGCAACTCATAAGCTGGGTTAGCAGAAGGATGTGATTAAATCAATCTCATTTCATCATTAATTTAATCTTTTTCTTTAAAATTCATAATATAGAGTAAAATGAATATTGAATAACTTCGTTTTTATTTTTTTTTTTTTTTGGCCATTAAATCCCATTTACTTTTTCTTTGATCACTTGTTAAACTGTCCTTAATAGAAATCCCTCTTTTAGGTTTATATTTTTTATTATTAAGAAGAAATATTATTAAGGAAGAGAAATATTAAAAAGATTTTAACCAAATAATCGGTTTAAGACTTAAGGAAAGTCTTCTTTTTAATTTAAAAAATTCAAGAGAAATTAAAAGAACTAATGGTTTTAATATTGTAGAAATGTTAAACGAAGATGACTTTGACCAAAACAACTTTAACTCATTAAACTTTAAAGTAATATTAAGTTAAAAATGTAGGCCTATATATATAAATTCTCCCCTTAAGGCCAATTTCCACTAAGTCGTGCCGCTGCCTTGCAATGCCGTCGGCCGTAATTGCTCAAACGGACTTGCTATCTAAATCCACTAGTCATGCCGTGCCGCTACCGTGCCGTCTACCATCTACTGCCAACAGTCCTTTGAGCGGCACGGCACGTCTAGTGGAAATTGCTTTCAGCCGTGCCCGTCTGCCGCGCCGACAGCATCGCACGGCAGGGGCATGGCATGTCTAGTGGAAATTGACCTTTAATCTGTTTATATTTCTAAAATAAAACATTAATCATTCACGCTTCAAATTTCTTACAAGGAAGTAAAACTAGCGTTAAGAAGATAATTCTACTTCCTGACGTGTTTATCGTATGAATTAATCGCGAAAAAAAAAATTACAATTAAATTAAATACTTGTACTAAATTATTTTTATATGAAGCTATAATAAAAAGACAAGTTTTTAGATTTTTATCTAATAATTGAATATTCAAATTTAACTTATTTTCCCTAAAATTAGTTGAAAACAATTTTAATCCCCTCTTCTTCCCTTTCCGATAGATAAATATCTTTAAAAAAATTCCTAGTCCAAAGAAAGACAAAATTTGAGTGACCTCTTTCAAAGAGATTCACAGATTTCTTTCGGAAAATATTACTTCTCATAACAAGCCATAGTGGCTGCCTATTTACAGGCGCATTTGAAATTTGAAGAAATGAAAGTAAACATCCTTTAAATCTACAATAATTCCATCCACTTTATTTTACTTTCTCTTACCTCTATATATGTGTTAATATATATAGAGAGAAAGTATTGGATTCATGTCAAAAATTCGATGTCGAGATTTTAATGGATCTTCACGTTTTGAGGTCCCCTGAATCCAAAAAAGTGGTTTTCGCGACATGGTCTGTCAGTTGTGTGTGTGTGTGTGTGTGTGTGTGTGTCTGTGAACAAAATATCTCAAGAACGAAAAGAGCTAGGAGGTTGAAATATTATATTTGAGTTAGGCACCCCCATGGGACGTGACACGAAGCTTTTGAACAAAATCGGCCAAAGAGTACTAGTACTTTACTGATGATTAGTTTTTCGATTTTCTCAAAATCCGCTCCAACAATTTTTTTTTTAATTTCAAAAATCAATTATTTTTTAGATGCTCTTTAAAATGTATATTCTCATTTTGTCATTGAAATCTTCTGAAGACCACTTTACTCTTGTACTCCATAGAAAAGATAGGAGAATTGGTTGGTATGGTAACAAAATATAAATATTTTCCAAAATTTATAAATTTTATTACATACATTTTAATATATCGGCGGATGGCTTAAATAGAAATTCCTGAACCTCCAATAAATATATTATTTACAACGGTTATCGTCTAAAGTCTTAAATGGCCTAAGATGTCGAAAAGACTGTGTAAATGTGTGTGTGAGTGTGAATGTGAAAAAAAAGTGTGAATATATCGGCGGAAACTAAATAAATATGTCAAAAAAAATCTGGTGTGACAAGCAGAGAACACAGCTTTCAATAAGTAAGAGAAAGTTGTGCGCTGTGCGACCAGTCACACTGGATTTATTTTATTTGAATGTCGATTATTTTCTTTATACATAATTATCGAATCCAAATATTGTACAAATTCATTTATTCTTTTTGATTTACTTGTATTTAATTTTTTGAGTCATATTCATATCACAGTTATCTTGATATTGTCAAACTTAAACTCCAACCAGACAACGATTAATAATACATTGTAAATGCTGTTTGTCATAACCACCTTGATATTACCCCTGTATTAATTGTGGATCTATAGAGTTACCTTCAAAGGCCCTATATATCATCATTAATAATCCTTAACTAACAAATTGACAGGCGAATTGGTCACTTGACGGATAAATTGTTGATTCTTATTAATCTTGTTAGCTGTATCTTCTAATCAGAAAATTTTCAGAATTTATATTAAATAAAATCGAAATGATGATTTTCGAGCTTTCATCTGACGATTTGGATTAAAATTCAATACTCAATTTTGGGTTTTTAAAAATTCGTTAATTTTTGGGAAATAGGCAGAATCATGATGTTAAAAATATGGCGTGACAATTTTTGGCAACAAATGGTTGAGTTTGGTGGATAACAAAATCAATTGGGAAAAATTCGTAATGTGGGAAAATGAGAATATGATGAAAAATATGGGTTGAAATTTTGCTAATAACAAAAATTCCTCTTTTTGTTCACTCTCAAAATATTTATGACCGCCTTAAATATAGTATTATCCAAACTTTCGGCCGTGAAGACGCATGCCATATTTGTACCAAAACCGCCAGAGGTTCTCAAGTGCAAAAAAACTCCATTCACTTCATCATTCGCAATAAATCGTATTTTATCTCAGCAGGGAGTGAGATTTTTTCTATTTACTTTTTTTTTTTTTTTTTTTTGTTAAGTTAAGTGGGGGAAAATGTGATGCCAAACGAGGCCGAGGCTATTTATGTCTCTTAATCTCTTAAGTTGACTCATTGGTCTTGGCATTAAACCAGAGCGAGAGGAGGCATTTGTTCGAAAAGGAAGAAAAACTAAAAAACAATTAAGCTAACAAACTTAATTTTATTTCAAATCTATTTAGAATTGTGAACTATTTATAGAGTGGATAAATATAGTAGAATTAGCCTATATAGGCTATATAAAATTTATCTTTAGAGATAAATCTTTCACATTTCACAATTAGGAAATCGAAAGAGTTTCAAGCAAAAATTTATCCAAAGTTTAGAATGGTTTCTTTACAAATAGTTCTATGTAATTTGTAGACTCTAAATGGCTTACGAAACTACAAAGAGGGCCCTCGGGATCGGTGTAGTAGATAGCGCGCATATCTTCTATGTCGGCTCTTGGTCTTGGTGTAGTTGGTAGCGTGCCTACCTTCTATACCAAGAGTCGCGGATTCGGATCCCAATTAGTCCAATGATTTTTTTAAAACCATTTGGATACAAAATAGCTTAAATAAGAATGCCTGAACTCCAAATATGTATATTAATATATACTAGCCGCGGCGCCCGCCTTCGGCCATATAAGACTTTAAACGATAACCGTTATTATGAAATAAAAAAATGTTGGTTATAAAAAAATTTCCCCCCCCGATATATACATATATTGGGGTCCAGGCATTGTTATTTAAGCCATTCTTTTTGAGTTATTTTTTTTCTTTTTATCTTTTTAAAAACATTCACACTTTTTTCTCATTCACACTCACACTCACACATACATTCACACTGTCTTTTCGGCAACTCAGGCCATATAAGACATTTACGATATCCGTTATTGATTTAATATACATATATGGGGCCCAGGCATTCTTATTTAAGCCATTTGGTATTTTTGAGTTATTAATGTTGAAGGTACGATACGATTGTTGAAGTTCCTATAAGGACATGTTTGAGGAAACATTTATGTATTCTTTGTATTTATCTATTTATAAAAATAAGTTTTATAATATATTTTCATATTAAAATCAAAAATTTAGGAAAATGCATGGCGACAACTATTATTCATACCCCTATCTGTCACCCGCCAGATCCTAGCGCGGGACCCACTGAAGCCGGGCTACGCGGCTAGTAACAAAAGATTTTCCATCCAAGTTAGCGCTTTTTTGTATTTTCTCATAAAACGCTCGTTATTTCTTGTTAAAGAAAATAATAAAGAATAAAATTCTCTAATATTAATATTTCTTTCTTCGATGACAATAAAAATGGCATAAAAGAACCTTGTTACCTAATTCGAATGGTAAATTAAAAAAAAAAAATTGTCCAATAGAGTAATCCATATTATATTAATAAATGAATATCCGATATAGGAGAACTTTGTACAATTAGAAAAGCTTTTAAGGTCTCCTTCTTCTCGAGTTTCTAATATATACATGATTAATGATATCTCTTCTACAAATGTGTCGTAATTAAATCCTGTAATTAATTATCAGTTCGCTATTCAAATGGAATTTAACCTAATCAATTCATTCATTCATTCGTAAATTTAGGACTATAAATATGAGATTTTCTATTTTATTAATTAAATATTCCGAAATTTTATTTTACATTTTCTCAATAATTATTAAAAGTCCTCTTAGAATTAAAAAATATACTAAATGCTTTAAACTCATAACACTCTGATTTTTGAAAATCTTTACTTTGGATGCGAGACTTAAATTTCAAAATTCGAATTCAATTCTAACTTCAAAAAGTAAAAGCCATTGGGAGTGGGTTCGGACCCCGGACAGTCCGATGAATTTATTTTTATCATTTAGATACCAAATTTTATAAATAAGTTAACTGATATATGAATGAGCAAGCAGCTAGTTATATTTCATATTATTAATAAACCAGGGCCGACCGTTTCGGTCACATATGGGACCATCCTCAGGGCCAGGTTAATGTCTGAAAATATATAGTTATATTGGGCATTCACAATTGTACGTAGCTTAATCATGATAATGCCTCAAATTTTATTATTATCATACCATGGACAGAGAGTGAATTCACAAAGGAGTTAACTCCTTAAATCGTCCCCCCTCCCTGCTTGTGCCACTGGTGATTGTTCATTCTCAATGAACGTGATAGCTGATATATAAGAACATTTAGCCATTTTTACTTTCTCTTAACTATGTATATATGTAATATATATATAGAGAAAGTATTGGATTCATGTCAAAAATTCGATGTCGAGATTTTGATAGATCTTTACGTTTTGAGGTCCCCTGAATCCAAAAAAGTGGTTTTCGCGACATGGTCTGTCTGTGTGTGTGTGTGTGTGTGTCTGTCTGTCTGTCTGTGAACAAAATATCTCAAGAACGAAAAGAGTTAGGAGATTGAAATTGTATATTTAAGTTAGGCACCCCCATGGGACGTGACACGAAGCTTTTGAACAAAATCGGCCAAAGAGTACTAGTACTTTACTGATGCACTTTTTCAGTTTTTTTCTATTTTCTCTAAATTCGCTCCAACGATTTTCTTAAAAATTCAAAAATCAATTATTTTTTAGATTCTCTTTAAAATGTATATTCTCATTTTGTCATTGAAATCTTCTGAAGACCACTTTACTCTTGTACTCCATAGAAAAGATAGGAGAAATGGATGCCATGGTAACAAAATATAAATATTTTGATTTTTTTTTTTTTTTTAAAAAAACATCCTTTCATTCCTCCACTCACACACACATTCCCAGTCTTTTCGGCAACTCAGGCCATTTAAGACTAGACGATAACCGTATTATAAAATATACATAGGGGTCAGGCATTTATTAAGCATTTGGTATCCAATTGGTTAAATAAAATCATCGGACGGGGGTCGAACCCGGACGTGGTATAGAGGTAGCACGCAACCCACACCGAGGGCTCCCAAACTTATAAATTGTACATCTTGAAAATAGAATGTACCGTACTGTCGGAAACTAAATACATGTCGACACAAAAAATCTGGTGTGACAAGCACAGAACACAACTTTCGATTACCGAAGGTAAGAGAAAGTTGTGTGCTGTGCGCCAGTCACACCAGATTTTTTTTTTAAAATTATTTTTGGAAATTAACAATAACTCTTTGCGCATTACGCCTTGTCCATATTTCAAAAGTGAATAGATAACCCTGAGATAATACATTATTTTGTTATTTGAAAAGTTTAAAAAACCGATAATTGATGGAAAACTTTTATTTTTTAGATAAAAACTTAAAACATTTATTGATGCAACATCTAAATTTTATCCTTTAACTAAATAAGAAATTCATCCTGAATAATTTATTTAAATTTATAAAATTCTAACATACTAATATATAAAGCTCTAGCCACTGACTTCCGTCTTTTTTTTTTTAACATTCACACTCACATTCACACAGTCTTTTCGGCAACTTAAGCCATATAATATTTGACGTTAACCGTTATTTATGAATTTATCTATATTAGGGTCCAGGCATACTTATTTAAGCCATTTGGTATCCAAATGACTTAAATAAAATCATCGGACTGCCTGGGGTCCGAACCCGCGACTTTTGGTATACGAGGTTAGCACGCTAACCTCTACACCAGCGTTTTCCAAACTGTGAGGCGCGCCTCCCTAGGGAGGCGCTTACTAGTCTAAGTGGAGGCGCGAATATTGGCCACCAGGACCAATTTTCCAAATGATAAAATAATAAAATTTACAAGGTTCTGGGACGGAGGTTTTCCTTAATTAAAATAATATATATGAATAAATAAATAAATAAAATTTTTTAACGGAGGCGTTGTAACATAAAGTTTAGAAACCACTGGCCTAAAGTAAGACTCATTCTAGAAAATTATACTATGTGTAAAACCCAAAGGCGGATCCAGGGAAGTTTTTCAGGGTTTTAATTTCTTTCTGACTAGACGCGAAGCTCGCCGAAGGCGATAGCATTGTTAATTATTTTATTTATTAGGATTGGATAAGGGGGTGAAAAATTGAAAAAAAAAATGTTTTTTATAACTAAATCGAAGCCAAATAAATAGAAAACATTCAAAAAATAGCGTTGATTATTATTTGATTAGGGGTGGGGGGATGAAGGGTTGATTATTTAAGAAAGGCCTTGGAATATTCCAAATCACTTGTTGACATTCTTTTCCAGTTATAAATAAAGTTAGATTAGAGCAAAAGGTATTTTTTTACTTTTAATAAAAAGGGAATTGTTATTTTCATCTGTTTTTTTCCTAAACAAACAGAGAGAGAGAGTCGAGATTCTCGTTCAGTCCAGTGTGTGGCCTGACGGCAGGCGCGCCTGCTGCTTGCTCTCTTATCACGTTGTGTTTCAAATGAATCAAAGTGAATAATTAATATAGTGTAACCCACCCTGACCACCCCGTCAACCAGCACACCCTCTTGAGCGTCTTATTAAAGGTAATTATTATGCATTTTATCGTTGAAAAAAAAATAATAGAAACAAATAATTTGACTGCGAAAAACGATTGAATATGAAATTAAATATTTTGTATTTCACTAAGGGTAGAGGGAGAATATAAGCTGTTGAAAGGGGAGGGGGAGTGTAGGTGTCATTGAAAAAAATTAGTTTTTTATTGTTTTTAAACACTCACACTTTTTTCTCATTCACACTCAACACTCATACACACATTCACACATTATTTTCAGCAACTCAGGCCATTTAAGACTTTATACGATAACCATTATTAATTAATAATATACACATTGGAGGTCCAGGCATTTCTATTTAGGCCATTTGGTATCCATTTCAGACTGCCAGGGTTCCGAACCCGCAACGTTCGTTATAGAAAGTAGGCACGCTACCAACTACACCAAGCCTGAGGGCATTTTTTTTATTTTTTCTTAAATCACCATTATTACTTTCTCTTAGCATATATATGAAATATATAGAGAGAGAAAGTATTGCGATCATGTCAAAAATTCTAATAAAATAATTTCAAAATAAAAATAATTATTTATAAATGTATTTAAATTATTTTGAGAGTAATTTCGCGGTGAAGGCTCGCATTTCCTTAAAGGGGGGGGGGGGAGGTATGCAGGCATTCACCAGGGGGATTAATGCCCCATCCCCTATAATGCATAAAGATATTAATGTTTTTTAATACTTTTACTAAAAAATAAGTGCATTCCGTTTGAGTTAAAATTTATATTCAATATTTAGCAAATAGTAGTAGTAGGATAGAAACATTTTAATGTCATTCTAAAATTTCTTATTACTGGGGCGGAATTAATTTTTGAAGATTTCGTAACTCTCATAAACAGATAATAATAACACTGGGTAACTTAGGTAACCATCGAATCCCTTGCAGAATTTTGTAGGGATTTTTTTCATAAGGTAGAAAAGTAAGATATTCCAAATGATTGCTAATTTTAATTAAAATATAAATAAGAATAAATAAAAAAAATACTTTTATATAAATTTATATTTTTTAGCATTAAAAATTATTGTTGTTGTATTATTTATTAAAATGGGGGGAGGGGAGGCGTCATGAGATTAATTATTTTTAAGGGAGGCGTGTTAACATAAAGTTTGGAAACCACTGCTCTACACCAAGCCTCGAGGGCTATACTTCCGTCTTATGTGCCTGTTTACCACTATCTCTCTCGCTGATTGGCCAGCGACAAAAGAAGTGGAGTCTGTGAAGGAAATTTAAAATTTCAAGTCTGAGAGGGAAATTTAAAATTTTAAAAATAAATTTGTTGAATTTGCTCGCCTGGGGCGAACAAGGAGGTCCAGGGGGCGCCTTCGGTCTATGTAATTTTTTATATAGGCCCTATATTTTTTTTTATCCTAGAATAAGAACGAAACTTTAGTTTGACTTTTTGTTTTTCCCTCTTGAAATTAGTTTACTAAAAGTCCGGGAACATCTAAAGGTTGTCAACTTTTGACGGTCTTAAGTCACCCTAAAGAGTTGACTTGAGAGCTGCTACAGATAATCCGATAAGCCCATTAGGCATGTGAATGCAACCTCCTCTCACAAAACTTTAAGGATCTTAAGGCCATTATTTAACAAGTAAATTTTATTAATAGTTTTAAATTTTATTAAATAAAAAAATACAATTTCTAGTTAGATATTTTCAAATTTTTAATTAAGTTAATTATTAAAATATCTTTTCTCAAATTTACGGGTAAATGTTAAAATTAACTAAAACGGTGTCTATTAATAGTTGATAAACTTTAAAGTAGTTGTCTCTTAGAGCTGTCAAATGATGATAAAGATCGATTCATACTCTTGTTAAAGTTATATGTTTAGTTGAAACTTTGTAAACAAAAGTCTCCTATCCTTACTTGAGAGAAGCATGTAAATAGTTTTATTATTTTCTCATCTCTATGATAACAGATACAAGAGAAAAAAGAGGGGGGGGGGAAATGTTTATGAAATTAAAGAGGATTAATTTACAAGGTGTGGATTAATTAAAATCTGAGATGATCAAATATTTATGAAATATTAAAAAAAAACTCCCCCTTTGGATGGAGATGGAGCTAAGAAAGTATTGATCCATTTTAAGAAAAAGGGAAACTAAAAGGATCAAGACCGCTTATATTTTTTTTATCTCTAAAAAGATTTTCACTTCAATATTTAAAGAACCCTTAAGAAATATTGCAAAAGTAACTGGTGCTTGGTTATGCCAGGGATGAGGGTGATAAGTCGAAATTTTTTATATAGCAACACTATTAATAAATAATAAACACATGTATGAGAAAAAGTGGGAGAGATATCTAAGGAATATAAATATATTTTTGATCTATAAGAAGACTAATCGTATTCACTTGTAACGCAATAAATATTAACTTCCTGAGACTGCAAGTTGAGATCTGTTATTCGAAAAGAATCGGATAAAACTCTTTTTAAATAATTTCGATACTAATTAGTTTATAGAATAACTTCAATCACATAGCTTTCTTTATTCTTCAATATTTTTATTTAAATTTCATTTTTTTATAGATACTTTTATCACAAATACTGTTAAATAAATATTTGAATGATATAATTTTATCTCTATATATTTCATTTCGTATATATAAATTCAATTCTCCAAAATTCATAAATATTTATTAAATGCCTACAAATTTGATGGTATTGGTACTATGTTATCTTTTATAAATTTATAATATTAAAGTAATAAATACACCTGGCTGATAGTGAAAACTACCAGAGATATTGTGCTGATAAGCATAATATCAAGCATAAATGAAAATATTATTTGCATTTTACTATTAAACGTTTGTGAACAGCAGGTAGACAAATAATAAATTTTACTTTCTCTTACCCTATATATGAAATATATATAGAGAGAAAGTATTGCGATCGTGTCAAAAATTCGATGTCGAGATTTTGATGAATATACCATCTATTGCAATAGTATTGAGAATAAAGCCCGGCAGTTAGGCAGCCCAAATGGCACACGTTAACTAATATATTAAAAAGATAAATTTTTATGGTAATAAAGGGCGATCGCCCTATTGTCTGCTTTGAAAATGATATTTCTTAGACAGACCAGCTGCCATTTGGGCTGCCTAACTTCCGGGCTTTATTCTCAATACTATTGCAATAGATGGTACATGTTTTGAGGTCCCCTGAGTACAAAAAAGTGGGTCCCGCAAATTGGTCTGTGTGTGTGTGTGTGTGTGGACATTTTTGACCTTGAAGGAAATGAGCTAGGAGGTGAAATTTTATATTCAAGTTAGGCACCTTCCGAACTCGTGTATATAAGCTTTTGAACAAAATCGGCCAATAAGTACTAGTACTTTACAAATGTACTTTTTCAGTTTTTTTCGATTTTCTCAAAATTCACTCCAAGGATTTTTTCAAAATTCACAAATCAACTACTTTTTAGATGCTCTTTAAAAAGTATATCAGTAAAATCTTTCGTTGAAATCGTTTGAAGTACACTTTACGGATGTATTTTTCAGTTTTTTACGATTTTCTCAAAATTCGCTGCCACGATTTTGTTTAAAATTCATAAATGAACTATTTTTTAGATGCTCTTTAAAAAGTATATCAGTGAAAATTTTCGTGGTAATAGTTTGAATTACACTTTACTGATGTGGAAGCATTCGTAGCTCAGCGCCATCTATGAATCATCGCGTGGTCAAGTTTGGGACTAAAGTGCTAAGAGTATATCTCGCTGGTGTGACCAGCACGGTGCACAACTTTCTCTTACCGAAGGGTAAGAGAAAGTTGTGTGCTGTGCGCCAGGCACACCAGATTATTTAACATCTGTTTAATTTGAAGTTTTGAATATTATCATCAACATGTTGACGCCCAAAGTCAGACCCCACCAGTCACACAGGATTTTTCTATCTTATGTTTCTCTTTTGGTTGGAAAAAATACATTCATTGAATTTATATTTAAGTAACGATTAATGTAATTTTAAATAAATTTCGTAATATCAAAATTGTGTTTCCAGGCTGTTAAACAGCCCTGAATCGTTTTCATATTAACTTAAAAGAGACTCACCCTATTGTAATCTAATCAAGATCACTAACTACCAAGTTAATTAATATCACGTTGCTTATTGAATGACTCGCTTGTATTAATATCAAGAGAAATGTATTCAAAACTAAAATGTCTCGAATAGAGGAGAACAATTTTGAATTCATTTTGAGGTTCAATTTCTCTTAGAGATTATATAAATATATCATTACTTTAGTAACTTTAAAGAGAGGATTCGTTTATAAATCAGAGTTGTGTTTCACAATCGTAGACTGGAGTCATTTTCTTATACCTCACTCAAAAGCTACTTTTCAGGATTAGTCCTAGGAACAGGCTTATCTTGGATCAGACACTTTAGGATCTCACAATAAATGAAACTAAATTTTGTACATAAACCTTATAAATAATACATGGAGAAAAATGTTTCTGGTAATTTTCTATGAATTATACATTTTACACTAAAAATCAATGACCTTTTCCAAATTGAGGGTGGGGGACAGGCTTTCTTCAAAAGACCGTAAAATATTGCAAAAATATTTAAATTAAAACAAGTAAAATAGATGAACAAATTGAAAATACAAAATTCAATAGGGCAGTTTCTGAATTTATATTTATAAAAGGGACTTGGTTTTCATGCATTACACTAATCAAATTTTTACTTCCCCAACCCCTTTATAAGTATAATATATTGAGAAAGTATTGGATTCATGTCAAAAATTCGATGTCGAGTCAGAGTGGCTACAGACCTGAAAAATCTTAAAAGCCTGAAATTATCAGGAAATTTAATGGAACCGGGAATTATCATGGGAAATATGAGGAAATTTTGAAAAGCATCAGTGAAAATTATCGCGCCTTCTAAAGCTATGTCAAATTAGTAAAAAAGAACATAAATGCTCAAAATATTGAGAAAAAGCTCAAAAAAGACAACTTTAATCAAAACTTTAGACATTTTAATTACACGAATAAAAATTTTAATTCATGGAAAAATTTCTCTGGAAAACCTGGAATTATCAGGGAAATTTCAAATCATTTCTCTGTAGCCACCCTGAGAGATTTTGATGGATATACACGTTTTGCTGTCCCCTGAACCAAAAAAGTGGTTTTCGCAACATGGTTTGTTTGTCGGATGAAATTTTATATTTAATTTAGGCACCATTCTGAGGCGTGAAAACAAGCTTTTGATCAAAATCGGCCAAAAAGTACTAGTACATTTTAATTTTTTTACAATTTTCTTAAAATTCGCTCCAACGATTTTGATTAAAATTCGTAAATTATTTTTTAGATGCTCTTTAAAATTTATATTTCCATCTTGCCCTTGGAATCTTTTGAAGCACACTTTACTCTTGTACATCATAGGACACAAAAAATCAGGCGTGACAAGCACAGAACACAACTTGTATGCTGTGCGACTATCACACCAGATTTTTTGCAAACTTATTCTAGCAAAAAATGCGCTCTAGCTAAACATTTTAGACCAATTTGAAATTTAATAATAGCCAACCTGTTTCTCTTTATTAAGCAGATTATTTATACTTAAGAAAATGATTTTTGAGTATGTGTAGTACAAATTAATAACTAAACTGCCTCTTTATTAATATAGTAAAGAGAATAATTGCTTATGATTTAATGACTAAAATTTACATATAAAATTATATGATAGCTACCTTTTAACTACATCGTACAAAAGCCTTTTTCCATTAATTCTTCTAATTTAAATATTATACATTTCCATGATTTTTAATTAGAATTGGAATTTTTTTTTTAGCTAAATATTTTTCGAGATCTATTATTTGGATAAGATAATAGTATTCAAAATACCTCGATTCGGACTTTAACTGAGTCATAGATATATTTAACAAGACATGTGAGTGTTTTTTATTGATGAGGCCAAACATCCCATGGCCCCCGGGAATCGAACCCAGGATCTCCGTCTTTCCGGGGCATAGGCGTGCGTGCTATCCATTGCACCAGGCCACCGGACCCTCGACCTTTTATTTTTTTTTTAGCCCACGGGTCCAGTAAATTTGCATCTTCAATTAAGTTTAAATTTAAACGTTATCGTATTCCAAGTGTATATTTATATTTTTAAATATTTACCAACATATTTATTTATATCTATAAAGTTCATTTTTTTTTAAGTTATCGTCGCAATTTTCACGCAAATGATTATAAATGTCAGAAATGAAAAATAATTTAAAGATTAACCTTTAAATATCATGAAAATAGATATCAGAAATAATGTTATTGTACAAATTGAATCCCGGTCTCATAGAGAAGAAGCCTCGCTAATCGTTTTAACTCTAATTCTTTTCACCTCCAAAGAACAAAAAAAA
>JAKCPI010015356.1:0-16184 GCA_023213315.1 Euborellia annulipes
TTTTTTTGTAAAAAAAATAATAATAATAAATCTAATGAGGGTCCAGTATATTTATTTAAACCATTAGATATCCAAATGGCTTAAATAAAAAATCATTATTGGACTGCTCAAACTGAACCAGCAACCCTTGGTATACAAGGCCAGCATGCTAGCCACTACAACAAGGTCCGAGGGCTAAAAAAGAATTTTCTCTTTTCAGAGAATTAAAAAATTTTATTTCTTCTGACTTAAAAAAGGGTAAAACATTAAATAGCTCGTTTGAAAAAAAAATTGAGGACTACAAGTAGGGCTAAATAAAATAAAACCGTGCGGTGGTCATCTATATTTTAATAATTTAAATCTCTCTTTTTTTTAGTTCCTTCATACTCTTATTTCTATTCTATCTGAGAGTATGTGACCATTGGTCATCATAGATTGACGTGACGGATCGTAACTAACATTTATAAAAAAACAAACAAAATCAATAAATTATGAGGAGGAAGGAAATAAATAAAAATTCATTGTATTTATTTTTTTGCTGTCGACGTTTCAAGGGCAGGTCGATAATTGACCTCAAAATGCCGACAGCAAAAAATAAAATTTGATTTTTTTGGGTTAACTCTACATCTTCATAAATCGTCTCTAAATAAATATCTGGTACTTAAATCGTGAAGAAAGGGCACCATCTCGGTTCAAAGGGCATAAGGGCGAAAGTTGATTAATACACATACTAAAGTATTTGGCAATCGATTTTAAACAAAAGTCAAAAGATTTTTTAATTTTTTTTTTCTGCTGATAAATTATAATGATCAAAAGCAACATTATCTCTTGTTATTATATAATTTAAATATTTTTTTTTTCTCCTTTTGATTGATATAAAAAAACTTTTATTATTTCAATATTAAAAAAAAAAAATTGTAAAATTTCAAAGTAAATAAAGAAATAAAAATATTTATAGCTAAAACAAAAACACCCTCTCTCTCTCGCTGTATCGTCGATATTTTAAAATCAAAGGTATCAAATTGCTTTTAAGTATGATTGCACTCAACATTAATTTGTTCAAAAAAAAAATGTTTTGACAGTGAAATAATATTCATGTCCCCCCACCAATGCCATCGAGTGAATTATTATTAAATGTATACGGAAGGCATTATCATTTTTTTCATTATCGACAGCATCTCTCTCTCTCTCCCTCACCTGCCTCTGCCATTAATATGAAAATGGATCATTTTTTTCCAAGTTAAAAATTCGGGTAAAAGTCAAACAAAAAAAAAATATGATACAAAGGACAAACTAGTATGTAAATTTATATTATTATAGGGAAATGTTTTATTTTTACTAAGATAACAGTATAAATACATTAACCTATGGTTGGTGGGCAAAGTTAAAAATATATATCAAGCATATCAGATTGATTTGAGTGATTTGTTAGAAATTTTAGTTACGTGGTTCAAATAAAATATTTTTAGTTGGGAGCCAGAGAATGAGGCATAACCAATATCTCTCCTTTTAGACAAAAAAGTGAAAATGTGGGATCATTATTATTGGCTAGAGGAGTTATAGAAGAATTTTGGCCTTCACTTTAGATTGGAGAATTTTGAAAACTCTTTTCTTGAATTTATTAAACTGAAACAAATAATCGAATTTAGCGCTTATTGAGGTTTTAATTTTGGAGATTCCAGCGGCCACAATTTTGAAGCTATCGACCTCAAATTTTTTTTTTAAATTAAAGCTATTTATAATATCTACAACTTATAGAAGCTCCTTTTTTTGATTTTCGAAAAAATAATTTTTTTTTTTAGATTATCGCATAAAAAAGATATTTTTTAGAAAATCCGCTCTATATCTTATAGATAATTAAATTAGTAATCATTGTGTTAAAAAATAATTAATTTTCAACCCTTAATTAATTAGCTGGAATCTTTAAAAATAAAATGGAATAAATCCCTTGTATTCCTATGAGAAAAACTAACGCCATCTCTTGCCGCCTCGAGTAACTCGGTAGTCAATCGTCTTCTAACGGCTTTTCCAGACGCGCATCTTAAATCAGTAAAAGCAACGGGTTTGTTTCATTTCTGAGTTGATAGATTTTTCATAATTTCAAATGGAATGAGGTAGTGTGCATAATTATTTTCTTAAATAATATTTTCAATGAAATTCCTTTTTATTAATTTCACTAAAAATAAAATTATAATCTTCAAATACTCTCTTCACATATACTTAATTATTATTTAACTATGAATGAAAATATATTTAAAAAAAAATTAATAATAACGTTTTAAATTCTCTTTATAAACTCGTTCGTTCGTATAAAGAAGCTAATTTGCAGCTATGGAGCTTTGGAACACTTACCAGGCAGGAGTCTTAAAAAGGTGAAGTTTATTTGAATTCAAACAGCCTCTCTCTCTCTCTCTTTGGGAAGGAAATAAACACGCTCCAGTGCTCTCTTACCTGGAACAAAAATAAATTAATCATTAATGAAATTTTATACTTTATTAATATTAACAGGAAGAAATAAATATAAATTAAAATAATATCAAGTGGAAATGAAAAAAAAAAAATTATAAAACTATATACTGTATTTGATGTTGGTGTGTTGCCTTTTCATAACTATTTCGTTAATTTTTTTTTATGATAAATTTTATAAAGATCAAAGGTATTATTCCACGAAATGTTGTTTTCGCAAATCAAATAAATAAAATTTATAGAATTCGTTATTAAAATTAATTAAGTAACGATGATTTGTTTTTTGATGAGAACGGTGTTTCATTAAAATTTATAATAGACCGCAAAAAGTTTTTGTGGGTTTCCAGGAAAAGACAAAATTTGAAGACTGCTGGGTTAGGTTATAATGGAAATAAAATTTTCATTTAATTATAATTATATAAAACATTCGTAATTATATTATAAAGTTGCTAGACATAACGATGAATGTTCAGTGATGCAATACCCGTATATGTAAATCACATTGTCTATTAAATGATTTAAATATAAATGGGAGGATACAAAGTTTATTAAATATTAATGATTGAACGTTATAGCATTAAGGGGTTCAGGAGGTAGATGTTACGCATGTTTGTCCCCATAGGAGGGCGCTGTGTGCTTTAAAAAGTAAGCCAAAAAACACCTATTACGAAAATTTGCCAAGAGATGTCAGAATGGTAGCTAATAATATTTAATGCATTTGGTTGATTTTCATTGATCTTTTAAGAATGAATTACTTTATAAATGTTATTAAAGATTATGAATCTTTTATAAAATCATATAAATATATAAATATAGGCCAGATAGATATCGGGGATCTGCTGTTAGACTAGCCTGCCATCTTTTGCAAGAGTGCTGAATTATTTGACACATAATTTTTAAATATATCTACCAATCTTATTTTAAAATTTTCTTAATTAATATGTAATTAATAATATAATTAATAATAACAATAAATTAATTAAATTAATTAATTAATTTAAAAAACATTAAAGATTATTGGGACAGATGGTTTGCTGTAATTGCTTGATAACAAAAAAAATTTATTTCCTTAATTTTTTTAGTCATTAAAAAAATTTTAACTCTCTGTCCCAATAATCCCCTTATGAATATAATTAATTAAAAAAAAAAAAGTAGGAAAGAATTTACAATAGTAAATTCAAAGGGGCGCTCTCTGCTGTAGAGTGAGAAATACGCCCTACTCTCACATTCTTTTGTTTAGGTAGAGTAGCTCTAGCGAAGTTATCGCCTTTACTCCCTCTCTTTTTACTTTCTCTTATTTTATTTGTATCTGGTTGGCGGAATCTAAGCACCAAGGTGGGAGAAGGGGAGGAGTTTACCAACATGGGAGGAGACTTCGATGCGAGGAATGTTTGGTTGCCTAACTTAAAGGCGTGCTTTATTTAAGGTGCGCGTCTTGTGGTGCTAATTTTGGGAGATTCTAGCGGCCACAATTTTGAAGCTATCGACTCAAATTTTTTTTTAATTAAAGCTATTTAAAATATCTACAACTTATAGAAGCCCTTTTTTTGATTTTCGAAAAAATAATATTTTTTTTTAGATTAATCGCATTAAATAAAAGATATTTTAAAAAATTCGCTCTATATCTTATAGATAATTAAATTAGTAATCATTGTGTTAAAGAATAATTAATTTTTTGCCTTTAATTAATTAGCTGGAATCTTTCAAATAAAATGGAATAAATTCCTTGTATCTCTATGGGAAAAACTAACGCCATCTCTTGTCGCCTAGAGTAGCCTAACTCGGTACTGAATCTTCTTCTAACGGCTTTTCGAGACGCGCACCTTAAAAGGGTATCAACTTCAATACCCTGGGGTCCTGAATTCGCTTCCCATGCCAAGAAAAATTTGTTTGAAATAAATAGAGTTCCTTCCGTGCATAATATTTGGACGTTTATGCACGAAGGAACCAAGCGCCATTAACCTAAATCTGAGAAAAGGGAAATTTCAACTGCACAATTCTAAACAAAACCAATGGAAATGACTTGTTTTCTTGTTTCATAGAAAAAAGGGCACTGAGTATTAAAGTTGTGATTTAAATAAAGAGGAAGATCTTTTTTCCTACAAGATGGTGGACTTATCTCAATTTCGATCATAATGGCGCTTGGTTCCTTTAGTTTTTGTTTACAGTTTTTAATTTTATTCCCTGTATTTAAATGAAATGACAAGATTATGAATTAAAATTTGAATCAATAAATGATTCATTTACTTCATTTTATTTCTACAGTTTGAAATTATCTATCAAAAACAAAAATTAGCATAAATGAAAAATGATTGATATGTTTAAAAAACAAATATTAAATATTACCCTATTAATTAATATTAATTATTGGCATGACTTTAGGTCGAAGGCCAAATAAACGAAAAAAAAAAAAAAAAAAATTAATATTAATATCAATAAATATTTAGAAAAGTCATTTTGTTCATTTTTGTTCTTCAGATATGGGAATATCTCTCAACTATCTCTTGAAATTAAGCATTTGATTGAGAGTATCAACAAAAAAATAATTAGCCAAACGTGAAGGTTTTTGGCTAAACAGAGACAAACGATCAAAGTGAATTTGCAACAGCAAGAATTTTTGAATGAATGAAAAACGTTTGAGAGTATAAAATTTGGTGTGTTATCAAAGGTCTTAAAAAGGCATCGAGCTGAGTGTTTAACAGGCTATTGGCGGCGAGTGACCCATGAGCTCACATCCCATTCCCTAAAAAGAGGTCCATTCAACTTGTCCAGATGGTAAATTGCACTCACAGACAAATGGCTACTCTCCTCTTAAAAGCTGGCTTGGCTTAATCCCACGGATTGACATTTAATTTATACAGAAAATCTAAAAGAGCATATACTATATATATATAGCCGTTTTCACATCCCCTCCACTTACACCTCCTCCTCTTTATTTCCCTTATTCAATTGATAAATAGGGAAACATCTATTTAATCCTCTTAAAAGAGGGTTCGAACAAATTTTGGACACAAGTTATTGAATTAAATAAATTGAAATTTATTGTTGTTGGTATTGTTATTGTTAGCACTTAGCACTTAGTTCAATTTGCCAGTCACCCATTCCTCTTTTAGAGTAGTATATAGATGTATATCAATTGGAAGTGTTCTATTAAAATCATTAGAAAATAAAAAGAGTATTTTTTCGTATATAAAAATTTATATTTTTAAACTATACATAATCCTAAATAAAATACTTCTTTTTGGGAAAGTTGTTTAAGATAAAACGTTTCGACCATTCATTCTGTGGCCTTCTTAAGATACAATCACAAGCGTCTTATATTTAACAATCTATAAACATTCTAAACTGATTTGAAAACCTCATGGCTGTTCTATTACAACTCACAAGGTGGTGTGCATAACCTTCATAACACCGATTTGAACGAAAATTTTTTATGTGTAGTACTTAATGAAAAACAAATTCCGTTAAAGCGAGAGAACGCACTTCTCAACCGTTCGGCTAAAAAAAAATATTAAAGATTTTGCCTGCATGCCTTAAGCCGTTGCTAACAATAACAAATCAAAAGCCATTGAGGCTAAATTAGTAGCGGCCCCCGGGTGTGGACAAGAGATCTCGAGTTCCTACCTCCCTATGCCAAGACGTCGCGGTTTCGGATCCCAGGCAGTCTGATGATTTTATTTAAGCCATTTGGATGCCAGATGGCTTAAATAGGAATGCCTCAACCCACAATAGATAATATATTATTACAACGGTTATCGTATAAAGTCTTAAGTGTAAGTTCGAACAGACTTTTGTGATATTTAGTGTGTTGTGAATGACATAGGCAATTTATTGAATGTTTGTTACAAAAAACAAAAAAAAAATTAAAAAACTCTTAAAAAATTAGGATAGCGTTCATTCTTTGGTAAACGTTTTGTTGAAATCTCGAGTCTGTTTTATCGAATCTCGCCCTGTGTACCTATTTTTGCTGTCCCCTATCACGAATTATTAAAGGTAAAGGCGAAGAAAAGAGATTCCAGAGGGCGCAGCTCCCTGGGTAGACAGAAAGCCCGCCATCGGCGGGTCTATTTAAATAATATTCATATTAAATTATATTCTGAGTTGAAGAAAAGGCATGAGGAACTTCGTTCCTGCCGAGGTCCTACGACCCCACACGTTTGCTTTTTTAATAATTTGAGAAAAAAATTAATTTTACTCATTATTTCATTTTATATTTCTTTTTTTACGTAATAGAAAAAAGTTTTCCTACTTAAAATGTTTGGGAGCCTCCCCCTCTCCCAAACCGATATCCTGGATTCGCTATGGCCTATATACTCCTAAAAGAACTTTAATCTTAAAAAATGGATAAGTTATGTAATTAGAGAAATCATACATAATTGAAACATTTCTACAAATTTCTCTGAATTTTCTTGAACTGTGGATTTTTTAACTTTAATTTAAGGTTGGGCGCGTAAAAGTAAATAAAATTCGAATTAAAAAAAAAAAATTATTTTAGATTTAAGTATATTTATCTCTCAATTTAATAAGGTCCCGTTAAATAAGATTTTCAAAATTAAACAGTTGCACTGCATATAGGTAGGTATAATGTTTGAACGGGGACTGAGCCTATTGACTCAATAGTATTGAGGATACTAGCAAAGGGGATGGAAGTTTCCCTCCCCTCTAAGTGACGTAAGCGGAACGAGAGTTTATTATAAAACTAATAATTTTGAAAATGATCAATCTATCTTACTTTAGATTCGTTTGTTAGAAAATTTCTTTCTTGTTTTGTTTGAATGAATAAACAAAGTCCTCATAGAGACATCCTTTTCTTCTTTATAAAATCTCCATTCATTAATAGTAATTTTATTTGTAATTGAGACGATATGTTAAACAGGTACGTACTTGAAGAATAAGAGCAAATGAAGTAAGTATTAAATAAGAGGAACAAATACGAGAGAGTTGAAGAAGAGAGAAACAGAATGAAATTCTCCTCTCTTTTCTCTTTTGAATTTAATTAAACCTCTTATTAATCAAAGACCTTTCAAATATAAATTCCCATTTGAACGCTCGGCTCCAGCCGCCAGCCTTTTATCCAGCATCCAAGCCATCATTAACTCAATATTAAGGCTTACATCTTATTTTCAGAAAACCAACGTCGAATTGTCGGCTAGCTATCACTCTCTCTCTCTCTCTCTAGGCCAGCCCTGGGGAAATTATTTATTTATAAAAGAGAAAAATCCTATGGGAATAGCAACAATGGACATAGAGAAAAAAAAAATTGTTATACAAAATGAAATGGAATTATTTGGTTGATACAATTAGTAGACATTCACATTTTCTTGAAATAATGACATTAATAAAAATCTGGTGTGACTGGTCGCACAGTACACAACTTTCTCGAGATTTAGTTTCCCAAAGCACCTTAGTTCAAAACTTGACCACTTGCATTTCAAAGATGGCGCTGAGCTACGAATATTTCCACATCAGTAAAGTGTACTTCAAACAATTTTCACGAACAATTTTATTAATATATTTTTTAAAGAAAATCTAATAAATAGTTGATTTATGAATTTTAATCAAAATCATTAGATCCAATTTTGAGAAAATCAAAAAAAAAAAAAAAAAAAAAAAAAAAAACTGAAAAAGTACATCTGTAAAGTACTAGTACTCTTTGGTCAATATTGTTCAAAAGCTTCGTGTCATGGGGGTGCTTAACTTAAATATAAAATTTCAACCCTCTAGCTCTATTCTTGAGTTATTTTGTTCACAGACACACATATAGACCATGTTACATTTTTTTTGGACACAAGGGATCTCAAAACATGTATTTCCATCAAAAACTCGAAATCGATTTTTAACATGAATTCAATACTTTCTCTCTATATATAGGCCTATACATGTATAGGTAAGAGAAAGTAAAAAGCTACTCTTCAGGTTGGAATTTCTAAAAGAATTGCAAAAATATTTAATTTTTTCAACTAATGAAATAACTAACCTTTAATTTATTTATGTTAATTAGAACATCAAGAGCGTGTAAAAATTATGCAACAATGACGTCATTCGATAGTATTTAAAAACAAGAGTAATTTATCATTTATTTTTCAGGAATATGAATTAAGCATCAGTCTAGAAAGGGTGTTTATACTGGAACAATTAATTTAATGTGTGCAAATGTAGGGATTGCCTTGAAGGGCTGCTGCCACCCACGCAGGAGCCCTTAAATTGTCACATATATAATGCATCTCTCCGGTTTGATCGGTGGAAAAATAAATAAACCCCGACACGGCGTGACCCTTGACTGAGTTGAAGCATTAGGGGCCCTAAGGGCTCTTGTAGAGGAAGTGTCAAACCAACAGGGGCGGGAAGGGAGGGGGTGAACACTTAAAAACGGGTGTGGAAAAAAATACATAACAAAAGAATATGAAATAGGGAGACAAAGAAAAGCTCTTGGATAAAATACGTAAAAAATATTTTCAACGAGAAATGGAAATTTTGACGTTTGTTTAAACGAAATTCATAAAAATAATATACCCGATTTATATATATATATATTCTTCAAAGAGAAAGAGCGAGAGGAAATTGAATTAAAAAGCAAATTTAATTATTTATTTGGATTAAAGAGATAAAAGTAAGCTAGTTTACATCATTTTAAATATAATTTTTTTTATTTTTTATATACTGTTAAATAATTTTAATGAAATTTTTATTTTTTATATAATCGATCCTGTATGATACTCTAGGGGGAGGCAGTGGGAGGGATGTGCCCCGGGCAGCAGATATCAGAGGGCGGCAAAATAAGAAAAGTGGTTCACAAAAACAAAATTAGAAAGCATGTGGGGTTTTTGGCTTTTGCCGCCTCCTCCCCTTCAACTACCACTGAGAAATACCCTAACACGCCTGTGGACTCTGACTACCTATACCTTTTCAACATCAAATACTTTCCTATTTGAAAAAAAAATATATAAAAATAAATAAGCAGGTTTTTTTTCACCGCTCCAGTCACATACTTAGTTTGCTTCCTCGTAAATTCGGTCCTGGAAATTAGTTATTAAGAAACGTTTGAAAAGTGATCATATCGCAATCAAAGGTATCCAAAAAATTAACCAATTATTAGGCCCGTGATACCAGGGCGGCAAAATCTTAAGGTCGCCAAAATTTTAGAGCCGAGAAAATTTTAGACTCAAATTTAGAGAAAGATTAAAAGTGTAAAATCAATTTGGCTTACTGTTAGTATTTAAATTTCTACACAAATTACGCAAAACAAAGTGAATTGAGCTTCTTTTTTCCCCTTCGTGCTTATTTGAACTTATTTTACGTATATTTATATAATCATTACTATAATATAAAGCGCTAGCGGTTGACTTCCTGTCCATGTGTGTATGTACCTAACAGGGCGCTGATTGGCCAGAAAAAAAGGAAGTAGAGTTAGAGAGGGAAATTTAAATCTAATTCAAAGAAGGAAATTTAAAACCTTAAAATTTTGCAATTGCTAGCCGAAGGCGAGTAAGCGAGTCCAGGGGGCATAGCTCCCTGCAAAGTGGGCTTCGGCGGGCTTTACCACTTGTTTTTAAAAATAATTCAAAACATTCAACAAAAACGTGAAGAATGCAATGTTAAATAATTCGTTTAAAAGTGTTCTTTTTTACTTTTCGGCATTTTAGGCCTTGGTGACTTTAACAATACTCATATTAATTGAAGATATATATCGGGGTCCACACACATTTATTTATATCAATTTGGTAACCAAATGATTTTAAATAAATATTCATCGGATTGCCTGGGATCCGAACCCGCCCCCGTGGCTTTAGGATTTTCATTGTCAGGAAAAAGTGTTCTTAAAAATTCGGTGTTAGCTGTGTCTTCTACACAGCCGGTGGCTTTTTAACGTGACAACGTCTTTTGCTTGATTTCAAAAAAATTTTTTTTTCTCTTACCTATATTGAAATATAAAGAGAGAAAGTATTGTTTTTATTTTTTTTTACTAGTAGTTTGTTTTCATAAATAAACATGTTCAAACATTTTCATTGGAACAATATATGACAGGTGTGGCCAAACTTTTATCCATTAAGGGCGACTTATGCTTAAAAAATGAGGTTTTCGAAAAAAAATTAATTTTGGAGTTAAGTACTAGGGATTTTTTTATTTATTCTATTAGAGGTTATCTTTCTGCACTAAATGACATCTCATTTAGTCTGATCTGATTAGCCGTTCGGAATCTACAGGGGTTTAAAAATTTCGAAAAACGAAATCCCGCCGAGTGCTCTCATGCGGTAAAATGACGTCATATCAAAAAAAAAAAAAAAAAGCCCTGGGGGTATTGAACCACTCTTTCTAAAACTATATTTAGATTTAATGTAGCTTTTATGGTCAAGTCGCTAGGCGTTGCACAAGTAGGGCTATTTTTCGATATTTTTTTGCCTAAAAAATGAGGTTTTTCGAGAAAAAAACCAATTTTGAAGTTAATTACTCGGGATTTTTTTATTTATTCTATTAGAGGTTTTCTTTCTGCATCAAATGACATCCCATTTAGTCTGATCTGAATAGTCGTTCAGAATCTACAGGGGTTTAAACTTTCAAATTTTAATTTACCGCAGCGCGGTAAAATAAAATGATAGGAAAAAAATAAATGGTGAAATCTTTAGCTGAAAACTCATTCTTTCTAACCGTATATTTCTCATAATTATACCTCTTAAGACATAGGAGTTATTCAAGCCAATAAACTTTTTCGTGCAAGCCCCGCTAACATGCCACTATAGACACATGATTTGTAAGACGTTGTCACGTCAAAAAAAAAAGAATCAAAAGATATTTTATTATTATTAAAAAAGTGTTGGATCTATGAGAGCTATTTCGATTTATCTTATTAGATATAGGCGATATCCCTATATAGCCTATAAGAAAATAAAAGCATTTTATTAGCGGAATAAATGTTTTTTAACGATTACTATTTGAAACAACACGACATGAATGATAATTAAATAGGGCTGAACTTTATTAGGCACTATTTAATTATAGCAGTGTGAATAATGTGACAAAATAATTAGAGAACACTGGAAATAATTAATGCTCTAAATATACGCAATGAACGAATGGGGGTCAACAAATAAATCATCGATTAATATATAATTATTAAATCAAGTTAATGTTAAGAATATTGAAGGAAATAATTTCTTAGTGACATATTAATTTAATTAGTCTATAAGCAATTTCAAATATTTATCTAGAAATCTCAAATCTATTCAGAAAAAAAAAAAAAATAATCATCAAGTTTACATTAATTTTATTAATAATATCCCTAATCTTTCTGCTCTTCCCCTTAATTTTTTTTTGTTTAATTATAATTTTGAATTTTATACGCCAATTAGTCAGTTTAATTTTCGTTTAGTTGATTTATCACCTGGGCCATTAACCATCTTTTTAGATTAGATTGTATATCATCGGTATTGTCAAAGTTTTATAAAAAAAAATTAATTTATTATATTAAAAGCATATAGTATACGTATATGTACTAATGTATTAGATCAATAAATCACACTTAACGTAAATAGAAATGGATCTTAACATAGGGACGGTGGCGATATTTCTGAAGAAGAAAATGGAAAAAAAAGCTTTGATTTATGAAAAAATCAATTAGGTCTTTATAAAATATATATAGACCTTGGCCTACTTGTTATTTGGATAAAAGCCAAATTTTATAATCATTAAATACAGAGAATGTCGTAGGTGGTAAGTAGTTAGGACTTCTATTTAATAAACAAATTTTGTCTTAAAGGAAATGTAGTCTAATCCGTTTTTAACCAATTCCTCTAAATATTTTGAATTTTTCCTTTATCTTGCTTGTATATTTTAATGTAATTGTATCACGTCATCATGGTCTTGTAAAAAATTTTATGGCGAAATTTTAATGGAAATACAATTTTTGATGTCGATATTCCAAAAAATTGTGTCCCGAAAAAATGGTCTGTCTGTGAACAAATTGTCTCAAGAACGGAACGAACTAAGAGGTTGAAATTTTATATTTAAGTAAGGTACCCCCCTGGCATGTAATATCCCACACAGCACAAAATATTGCAGCAATGTTGCATCAATATTGCAAATCTTGTAAAATATTGGCAACATTGCTGCAATATTGCAGCGGCAATATTCCAAGATAGGAATATTGCTGCAATATTATCAATATTGAGCAAGATTGGCAATATTGTCAATATTGAGCAAGATTGGCAATATTGTCAATATTGAGCACACTGTAAAAAAAAAATATGAATTTTCATTCATATCTCATAAACTTTGGTGGTTTAATTTTAATAGACCTAGGATATGAGTTAAAATTAATATACAAGTATATGAATAAGTATCGCTTTAAAAAAAATATGAATTTTCCTTCTTTTTTCACATACTTTCGTAGTTTAATTTTTAATACACTCAGAATGTGAATTAAAATTAATATAAAAGTTTATGAACAAATTACCAACTTTTAAACTTATCTTTTCTTTGTGTGCCGCCAAATTTTGAAATCGTTAAAAGTGTACCGCGACAAGTTGAGAATCACTGGTCTAAACGTTATCAAATAACTCGACTACCTCAAGGAATTTTTTATTAATATTATTTTATAATTATTTTAAGGAAACTTGAAATTATTCTTTTAAAATTCATTTCCAAAATCTATATTGATTAAATTCTGGTTTGAAATTCGCGCTCTAAACTATTTAAATATTTATGAAGTCATACTAATTAAATAATTTTTATAAAGTAATTCAACTAAATAGCTATAGAAATTAAAATTAAAATTAACAATTTCACCAAAATAATTAATTTTAAAATATACAAGAATTGGTTAGGTTGGCACCAGGTTGGCACCAAATTCTGTTTTTGAAGTAGCTGATTTAACGCATTGATAATTGAACGTGTATTATTATTTAAAATGAAATATAAATATTTAATCAATATATTGAAATAGGAACATTTTACTAACAAAATCGTAAGTATTGAATTTGAATTTTTTTCATTGAAATTTTTTTTTCTCAATTTCAAATCAATTATTGTTTGTCATTTTTCAGGTGAGGTTAGTCTCCAACCAGGGAATAAACTCCAATCATACTGCAAATGAAATGTAACTCTTTATTACTTCTCAAAGAAGATGAAAATCGTCATATTTTTTGTATTAAATTATTAAAATGATTTGTATTTGTGTTTAATTTACTTGGAAATGTATAAAAATTTATTTTTTGATACAAATTTATTATTTTAATACTTTAATTTGTTTTATTATTTAGTAAAATTGTATATTTTAATATAATATAATTTTTTTTAATAAATAAAAAATAAAATAAATAAAAAAAACTATTATTTCACCTAGACCATCTCACTTTCCCTCAAAAGTGATAAACTCGTAAGGACTTTAATTTTTGTTTATTAAAGCTTTTGTGGTTTTGAAATATTATTATTGGAAATTTTTAATTATAGACCACATATTTGTATTAAATATTTATTAAAAATATATATATTTGTACAGTATTTATATATTTTTAATAAATATTTAATACAAATATGTGGTCTATAATTAAAGTTCTCTACTTTCATTTTTCACAAAAAAAAGTATATTATTTCTCATAAACCCGTAATTTAAATTTCTTATACCAAAAATGAATTTATTCATATACCCGTAATTTAAATTTCATATACACAAAAATGAATTTATTCACATACCCGAAAATGAATTTTTTCATATACCCGAATATGAAAAATTTCATATCTGGGTTTGTGAAAATTTCATTTTTGGTATATGACTGCTTCTCATATACCCAAAATGAATATTCATAAACAGTTTGTGTAACAGACTTCCTACAGCAACAAGTGATGAATCTGGCTCGAAAAATTTTTAACAGTGCAAGATTGGCAAAATTGCTGCAACATTCCAGCAATATTCTGTGCTGTGTGGGACGCAACATGTGAATAAAATCGGCTAAATAGTACTAGTACTCTACTAATGTACTTTATCACGTTTTTTAGATTTTCTCAAAATCGGCTTTGATTAAAATTCATAAAACAATTAGTTTTTATTAATTGATTTAAACTGTCACGATTAACGGTATTAGATATTTTTGGGTGGTTTATTTTAGCAATAATAATAATACAATAAATGTATTATTCATTAATGCAACGTTTCGGTTGCTAGTTCTACAACGTAGATGCATTCTCTTTGAATAATGAACACTAACTGAGGGTTAGGTTTTATTATAATGCAGAATTAGCAGTCGAAACGTCGAATTTTATTGTAATTAATATTACATTTTATTGTAGTATTTGTTAAAATAAACCACGAATTAAGACAAAAATAAATGTCTTCTATTTTTAATTAGTCTTTAGTTTATCCTCAAAATCGTATAAAGCACACTTTATGTTTGTGCACCATAGAAAAGATAGGAACAAAAGTTTGTTTGTAAATTTTACATCTTTCTTGAATTATAATATACTGCTGGAAACTATGTCGACACAAAAAAAAAATTTGGTATGAAGGTTGTTGAGAACACAAGTTTTAATAAGCAAGAGAAAGTTGTGTCATGTGTGGCTAGTCACACCAATTGAATAGAAGTATAGAATATATTTTAAATGTCAGAAAGAAGATTATTGAAATTAAATATTTAAAAAAAATTTTAAAATCACTCACTCCTTTAGATCTATTTTTTTTTCATCAATTTGATACCCCCAGGATAACAAAGTTCCCTTTTATATTTTTGTTGCACCCCCAACCACTACATCAAACTGATTAAAGATTAAAAATTGGAAAATAACTTCTAGAATACTTTTATAAAAAAAAAAATAATATAATCGCATATCATTTCTTATTATGCTTTCTCGTTTTTTTTTTTTTTTTTTTTTTTATACCCCTAGGCCATTTATTGGTTTTGATTGAATGCCATCAGAATTAGAATTGAAATATCCAAAATCGATTATGCGCCCACTCCATGTCAAAGAAGCAAATAAAGTTTTTCTTTTTTTTTTATTTCTATTTTTTTCTCTCCGTCTCTTTTTTCATAGATGTTATTTTCATTTTTATTCGGACAGCCAGAGGGATAATGATAAATTGAGAATATAACTAAATAAACATTTCAGGTAAAAAATCAGCTCAAAAAAAATTCTTTTTACCTTTATATAGCTATCTCTCCTCATTTTGTGTCCTATCATTTGTTACTTATATTCGTTTTTCAATTCTTTATTAAAAAGCACGTTAATGAACGTCCTATTCAAGTACTGGATATATTGAAATATGATAGTTTGTTATTTTATTTAGTCGCATAAATTGGAAAAATAAGTCATTCAAGGGAAACAAACTCTAGTTCTCGTACATTAAATATAATTATAATGATATTAATAAGAGGGTAAAAATGAGAAATGGAGCTAAGGTTATTTATTTATTTGGTCAATTCACACAGATGACGTTTCGGTTCCGTGTTTGAAACGAGCATCTCAGCTATAAATTGTTTATGTAATAATTATATTGGCAGTCAAGATTTATAAATTTTATGGAATTATGATGATAATATGGTGTATGGAAAAAATGGTGTGAGAGGTCGCACAGCACACAACTTTCTCTTACCTTCGGTAATTAAACGTTATGTTCTATGCTTGTCACATCAAATTTTTTAGGTAGACATTTAGTTTCCAACAGTACGGTACATTTGAGTTCAAGATGTAAAATTTATAAACATGGGAAATTATATTTATATTCTGTTGAGCGAACCCGTGAAATCTGCACG
>JAKCPI010015357.1:0-13465 GCA_023213315.1 Euborellia annulipes
TAAATCAGTAAAAGCAAAGGGTTTGTTTCATTTCTGAGTTGATAGATTTTTTCATAATTTCAAATGGAATGAGGTAGTGTGCATGTAATTATTTTTTCTTAAATAATATTTTCAATGAAATTCTTTTATTAATTTCACTAAAAATAAAATTATAATCTTCTAAATACTCTCTTCACATATACTTAATTATTATTTAACTATGAATGAAAATAAATGTATTTAAAAAAAAAATTAATAATAACGTTTTAAATTCTCTTTATAAACTCGTTCGTTCGTATAAAGAAGCTAATTTGCAGCTATGGAGCTTTGGAACACTTACCAGGCAGGAGTCTTAAAAAGGTGAAGTTTATTTGAATTCAAACAGCTCTCTCTCTCTCTCTTTTGGGAAGGAAATAAACACGCTCCAGTGCTCTCTTACCTGGAACAAAAATAAATTAATCATTAATGAAATTTTATACTTTATTAATATTAACAGGAAGAAATATAAATTAAAATAATATCATCAAGTGGAAATGAAAAAAAAAATTATAAAACTATATACTGTATTTGATGTTGGTGTGTTGGCTTTTCATAACTATTTCGTTAATTTTTTTATGATAAATTTTATAAAGATCAAAGGTATTATTCCACGAAATGTTGTTTTCGCAAATCAAATAAATAAAATTTATAGAATTCGTTATTAAAATTAATTAAGTAAAGATGATTTGTTTTTTGATGAGAACGGTGTTTCATTAAAATTTATAATAGACCGCAAAAAGTTTTTGTGGGTTTCCAGGAAAAGACAAAATTTGAAGACTGCTGGGTTAGGTTATAATGGAAATAAAATTTTCATTTAATTATAATTATATAAAACATTCGTAATTATATTATAAAGTTGCTAGACATAACGATGAATGTTCAGTGATGCAATACCCGTATATGTAAATCACATTGTCTATTAAATGATTTAAATATAAATGGGAGGATACAAAGTTTATTAAATATTAATGATTGAACGTTATAGCATTAAGGGGTTCAGGAGGTAGATGTTACGCATGTTTGTCCCTATAGGAGGGCGCTGTGTGCTTTAAAAAGTAAGCCAAAAAAGACCTATTACGAAAATTTGCCAAGCGATGTCAGAATGATAGCTAATAATATTTAATGCATTTGGTTGATTTTCATTGATCTTTTAAGAATGAATTACTTTATAAATGTTATTAAAGATTATGAATCTTTTATAAAATCATCAATATATAAATATAGGCCAGATAGATATCGGGGATCTGCTGTTAGACTAGCCTGCCATCTTTTGCAAGAGTGCTGAATTATTTGACACATAATTTTTAAATATATCTACCAATCTTATTTTAAAATTTTCTTAATTAATATGTAATTAATAATATAATTAATAATAACAATAAATTAATTAAATTAATTAATTAATTTAAAAAACATTAAAGATTATTGGGACAGATGGTTTGCTGTAATTGCTTGATAACAAAAAAAATTTATTTCCTTAATTTTTTTAGTCATTAAAAAAATTTTAACTCTCTGTCCCAATAATCCCCTTATGAATATAATTAATTAAAAAAAAAAAAGTAGGAAAGAATTTACAATAGTAAATTCAAAGGGGCGCTCTCTGCTGTAGAGTGAGAAATACGCCCTACTCTCACATTCTTTTGTTTAGGTGGAGTGGCTCTAGCGAAGTTATCGCCTTTACTCCCTCTCTTTTTACTTTCTCTTATTTTATTTGTATCTGGTTGGCGGAATCTAAGCACCAAGGTGGGAGAAGGGGAGGAGTTTACCAACATGGGAGGAGACTTCGATGCGAGGAATGTTTGGTTGCCTAACTTAAAGGCGTGCTTTATTTAAGGTGCGCGTCTTGTGGTGCTAATTTTGGGAGATTCTAGCGGCCACAATTTTGAAGCTATCGACTCAAATTTTTTTTTAATTAAAGCTATTTAAAATATCTACAACTTAGCCCTTTTTTTTGATTTTCGAAAAAATAATATTTTTTTTAGATTAATCGCATTAAATAAAAGATATTTTAAAAAAATTCGCTCTATATCTTATAGATAATTAAATTAGTAATCATTGGGTTAAATAATAATTAATTTTTTGCCTTTAATTAATTAGCTGGAATCTTTCAAATAAAATGGAATAAATTCCTTGTATCTCTATGGGAAAAACTAACGCCATCTCTTGTCGCCTAGAGTAGCCTAACTCGGTACTGAATCTTCTTCTAACGGCTTTTCGAGACGCGCACCTTAAAAGGGTATCAACTTCAATACCCTGGGGTCCTGAATTCGCTTCCCATGCCAAGAAAAATTTGTTTGAAATAAATAGAGTTCCTTCCGTGCATAATATTTGGACGTTTATGCACGAAGGAACCAAGCGCCATTAACCTAAATCTGAGAAAAGGGAAATTTCAACTGCACAATTCTAAACAAAACCAATGGAAATGACTTGTTTTCTTGTTTCATAGAAAAAAGGGCACTGAGTATTAAAGTTGTGATTTAAATAAAGAGGAAGATCTTTTTTCCTACAAGATGGTGGACTTATCTCAATTTCGATCATAATGGCGCTTGGTTCCTTTAGTTTTTGTTTACAGTTTTTAATTTTATTCCCTGTATTTAAATGAAATGACAAGATTATGAATTAAAATTTGAATCAATAAATGATTCATTTACTTCATTTTATTTCTACAGTTTGAAATTATCTATCAAAAACAAAAATTAGAATAAATGAAAAATGATTGATATGTTTAAAAAACAAATATTAAATATTACCCTATTAATTAATATTAATTATTGGCATGACTTTAGGTCGAAGGCCAAATAAACGAAAAAAAAAAAAAAACAAAAAAAATAATATTAATATCAATAAATATTTAGAAAAGTCATTTTGTTCATTTTTGTTCTTCAGATATGGGAATATCTCTCAACTATCTCTTGAAATTAAGCATTTGATTGAGAGTATCAACAAAAAAATAATTAGCCAAACGTGAAGGTTTTTGGCTAAACAGAGACAAACGATCAAAGTGAATTTGCAACAGCAAGAATTTTTGAATAAATGAAAAACGTTTGAGAGTATAAAATTTGGTGTGTTATCAAAGGTCTTAAAAAGGCATCGAGCCGAGTGTATAACAGGCTATTGGCGGCGAGTGACCCATGAGCTCACATCCCATTCCCTAAAAAGAGGTCCATTCAACTTGTCCAGATGGTAAATTGCACTCACAGACAAATGGCTACTCTCCTCTTAAAAGCTGGCTTGGCTTAATCCCACGGATTGACATTTAATTTATACAGAAAATCTAAAAGAGCATATACTATATATATATAGCCGTTTTCACATCCCCTCCACTTACACCTCCTCCTCTTTATTTCCCTTATTCAATTGATAAATAGGGAAACATCTATTTAATCCTCTTAAAAGAGGGTTCGAACAAATTTTGGACACAAGTTATTGAATTAAATAAATTGAAATTTATTGTTGTTGGTATTGTTATTGTTAGCACTTAGCACTTAGTTCAATTTGCCAGTCACCCATTCCTCTTTTAGAGTAGTATATAGATGTATATCAATTGAAAGTGTTTTATTAAAATCATTAGAAAATAAAAAGAGTATTTTTTCCTATATAAAAATTTATATTTTTAAACTATACATAATCCTAAATAAAATACTTCTTTTTGGGAAAGTTGTTTAAGATAAAACGTTTCGACCATTCATTCTGTGGCCTTCTTAAGATACAATCACAAGCGTCTTATATTTAACAATCTATAAACATTCTAAACTGATTTGAAAACTTGGCTGTTCTATTACAACTCACAAGGTGGTGTGCATAACCTTCATAACACCGATTTGAACGAAAATTTTTTATGTGTAGTACTTAATGAAAAACAAATTCGGTTAAAGCGAGAGAACGCACTTCTCAACCGTTCGGTTAAAAAAAAATATTAAAGATTTTGCCTGCATGCCTTAAGCCGTTGCTAACAATAACAAATCAAAAGCCATTGAGGCTAAATTAGTAGCGTTCATTCTTTGTAAACAAGAAATCTCGAGTTCGAATCTTGCCCTGTGTAACTATTTTTGTGTTTCAGAATATTAAAGGTAAAGGCGAACAAAAGAGATTCCAGAGGGCGCAGCTCCCTGGGTAGACAGAAAGCCCGCCATCGGCGGGTCTATTTAAATAATATTCATATTAAATTATATTCTAAGTTGAAGAAAAGGCATGAGGAACTTCGTTCCTGCCGAGGTCTTACGACCCCACACGTTTGCTTTTTTAATAATTTGAGAAAAAAATTAATTTTACTCATTATTTCATTTTATATTTCTTTTTTTACGTAATAGAAAAAAAGTTTTCCTACTTAAAATGTTTGGGAGCCTCCCCCTCTCCCAAACCGATATCCTGGATTCGCTATGGCCTATATACTCCTAAAAGAACTTTAATCTTAAAAAATGGATAAGTTATGTAATTAGAGAAATCATACATAATTGAAACATTTCTACAAATTTCTCTGAATTTTCTTGAACTGTGGATTTTTTAACTTTAATTTAAGGTTGGGCGCGTAAAAGTAAATAAAATTCGAATTAAAAAAAAAAAAAAAATTATTTTAGATTTAAGTATATTTATCTCTCAATTTAATAAGGTCCCGTTAAATAAGATTTTCAAAATTAAACAGTTGCACTGCATATAGGTATAATGTTTGAACGGGGACTGAGCCTATTGACTCAATAGTATTGAGGATACTAGCAAAGGGGATGGAAGTTTCCCTCCCCTCTAAGTGACGTAAGCGGAACGAGAGTTTATTATAAAACTAATAATTTTGAAAATGATCAATCTATCTTACTTTAGATTCGTTTGTTAGAAAATTTCTTTCTTGTTTTGTTTGAATGAATAAACAAAGTCCTCATAGAGACATCCTTTTCTTCTTTATAAAATCTCCATTCATTAATAGTAATTTTATTTGTAATTGAGACGATATGTTAAACAGGTACGTTCTTGAAGAATAAGAGCAAATGAAGTAAGTATTAAATAAGAGGAACAAATACGAGAGAGTTGAAGAAGAGAGAAACAGAATGAAATTCTCCTCTCTTTTCTCTTTTGAATTTAATTAAACCTCTTATTAATCAAAGACCTTTCAAATATAAATTCCCATTTGAACGCTCGGCTCCAGCCGCCAGCCTTTTATCCAGCATCCAAGCCATCATTAACTCAATATTAAGGCTTACATCTTATTTTCAGAAAACCAACGTCGAATTGTCGGCTAGCTATCACTCTCTCTCTCTCTCTCTAGGCCAGCCCTGGGGAAATTATTTATTTATAAAAGAGAAAAATCCTATGGGAATAGCAACAATGGACATAGAGAAAAAAAAATTGTTATACAAAATGAAATGGAATTATTTGGTTGATACAATTAGTAGACATTCACATTTTCTTGAAATAATGACATTAATAAAAATCTGGTGTGACTGGTCGCACAGTACACAACTTTCTCTTACTTTTGTTAATTGGAAGTTGTGATCTGGGATTGTCACACCAGATTTTTTGCGATGAGATATATTTAGTTGACCAAAGCACTTTAGTTCAAAAAACTTGACCACTTGCATTTTATAGATGGCGCTGAGCTACGAATATTTCCACATCAGTAAAGTGAACTTCAAACAATTTTCACGAACAATTTTACTGATATATTTTTACTTTCTCTTACCTATGTATATATGTAATATATATATAGAGAGAAAGTATTGGTTTCATGTCAAAAATTCGATGTCGAGATTTTGATGGATCTTCACGTTTTGAGGTACCCTGAATCCAAAAATCTGGTGTGACTGGCGCACAGCACACAACTTTCTCTTACCTTCGGTAATCGAAAGTTGTGTTCTGTGCTTGTCACACCAGATTTTTTGTGTCGACATATATTTAGTTCCCGACAGTAGGGAACATATGAATTCAGATGTAAAATTTATAAGTATGGGAAAATATTTATATTTTGTTACCATGGCAACCATTTCTCATATCTTCCCTATGAAATACAAGAGTAAAGTGGTCTTCAGAAGATTTCAATCACAAAATGAGAATATACATTTTAAAGAGAATCTAAAAAATAATTGATTTTTGAATTTTAAAAAAAATCGTTGGAGCAAATTTTGAGAAAATCGAAAAAAACTGAAAAAGTACATCAGTAAAGTACTAGTACTCTTTGGCCGATTTTGATTAAAAGCTTATTTTTCCGGTCCCGGGGGGTGTTTAACTTAAATATAAAATTTCAGCCTCCTAGCTCAATTCCTTCATACTTAAAATTGAACACACACCCACCCACCCACCCACCCACACACCCACCCACCCACCCACACACCCACCCACCCACCCACCCACAGACAGACCATGTCGCGAAAACCACTTTTTTGGATTCAGGGGACCTCAAAACGTGAAGATCCATCAAAATCTCGACATCGAATTTTTGACATGAATCCAATACTTTCTCTCTATATATATATTACATATATACATAGGTAAGAGAAAGTAAAAAGTGGTTTTCGCGACATGGTCTGTCTGTGGGTGGGTGGGTGGGTGGGTGGGTGTGTGTTCAATTTTAAGGATGAAGGAATTGAGCTATGAGGCTGAAATTTTATATTTAAGTTAAACACCCCCGGGACCGGAAAAATAAGCTTTTAATCAAAATCGGCCAAAGATTACTAGTACTTTACTGATGCACTTTTTCAGTTTTTTTCGATTTTCTCAAAATTTGCTCCAACGATTTTTTTTAAAATTCAAAAATCAATTATTTTTCAGATGCTCTTTCAAATGTATATTCTCATTTTGCGATTGAAATCTTCTGAAGACCACTTTACTCTTGTATTTCATAGGAAAGATAGTAGAAATGGTTGCCATGGTAACAAAATATAAATATTTTCCCATACTTATAAATTTTACATCTGAATTCAAATGTTCCGTACTGTCGGAAACTAATATATGTCGACACAAAAAATCTGGTGTGACAAGCAGCTGTGCGCCAGTCACACCAGATTTTTTAAAGAGCATCTAATAAATTTTATGAATTTTAATCAAAATCATTTGATCTAATTTTGAGAAAAAAAAAAAAAAAAAAAAAAAAAAACTGAAAAGTACATCAGTAAAGTACTAGCACTTTTTGGACGATTTTGTTTAAAAGTCACGTCCTAACTTAAATATAAAATTTCAACCTCCTAGCTCTTCTTGTTCTTGAGATCTTTTGTTCACAGACACACAGATAGACCATGTTGCGAAAACCATTTTTTTGTGATCTCAAAACATGTATAATATTTCCATCAAAAACTAGTCATCGGATTTTTGACATGAATTCAATACTTTCTCTCTATATATCGGCCTATACATATATAAGTAAGAGAGAGTAAAAAGCTACTCTTCAGAATGTAATTTCTAAAAGAATTGCAAAAATATTTAATTTTTTCAACTAATGAAATAACTAACCTTTAATTTATTTATGTTAATTAGAACATCAAGAGCGTGTAAAAATTATGCAACAATGACGTCATTCGATAGTATTTAAAAACAAGAGTAATTTATCATTTATTTTTCAGGAATATGAATTAAGCATCAGTCTAGAAAGGGTGTTTATACTGGAACAATTAATTTAATGTGTGCAAATGTAGGGATTGCCTTGAAGGGCTGCTGCCACCCACGCAGGAGCCCTTAAATTGTCACATATATAATGCATCTCTCCGGTTTGATCGGTGGAAAAATAAATAAACCCCGACACGGCGTGACCCTTGACTGAGTTGAAGCATTAGGGGCCCTAAGGGCTCTTGTAGAGGAAGTGTCAAACCAACAGGGGCGGGAAGGGAGGGGGTGAACACTTAAAAACGGGTGTGGAAAAAAAAATACATAACAAAAGAATATGAAATAGGGAGACAAAGAAAAGCTCTTGGATAAAATACGTAAAAAATATTTTCAACGAGAAATGGAAATTTTGACGTTTGTTTAAACGAAATTCATAAAAATAATATACCCGATTTATATATATATATATATTCTTCAAAGAGAAAGAGCGAGAGGAAATTGAATTAAAAAGCAAATTTAATTATTTATTTGGATTAAAGAGATAAAAGTAAGCTAGTTTACATCATTTTAAATATAATTTTTTTTATTTTTTATATACTGTTAAATAATTTTAATGAAATTTTTATTTTTTATATAATCGATCCTGTATGATACTCTAGGGGGAGGCAGTGGGAGGGATGTGCCCCGGGCAGCAGATATCAGAGGGCGGCAAAATAAGAAAAGTGGTTCACAAAAACAAAATTAGAAAGCATGTGGGGTTTTTGGCTTTTTCCGCCTCCTCCCCTTCAACTACCACTGAGAAATACCCTAACACGCCTGTGGACTCTGACTACCTATACCTTTTCAACATCAAATACTTTCCTATTTGAAAAAAAATATATAAAAATAAATAAGCAGGTTTTTTTTCACCGCTCCAGTCACATACTTAGTTTGCTTCCTCGTAAATTCGGTCCTGGAAATTAGTTATTAAGAAACGTTTGAAAAGTGATCATATCGCAATCAAAGGTATCCAAAAAATTAACCAATTATTAGGCCCGTGATACCAGGGCGGCAAAATCTTAAGGTCGCCAAAATTTTAGAGCCGAGAAAATTTTAGACTCAAATTTAGAGAAAGATTAAAAGTGTAAAATCAATTTGGCTTACTGTTAGTACTGTTTAAATTTCTACACAAATTACGCAAAACAAAGTGAATTGAGCTTCTTTTTTCCCCTTCGTGCTTATTTGAACTTATTTTACGTATATTTATATAATCATTACTATAATATAAAGCGCTAGCGGTTGACTTCCTGTCCATGTGTGTATGTACCTATCAGGGCGCTGATTGGCCAGAAAAAAGGAAGTAGAGTTAGAGAGGGAAATTTAAATCTAATTCAAAGAGGGAAATTTAAAACCTTAAAATTTTGCAATTGCTAGCCGAAGGCGAGTAAGCGGAGTCCAGGGGCATAGCTCCCTGCAAAGTGGGCTTCGGCGGGCTTTACAACTTGTTTTTAAAAATAATTCAAAATATTCAACAAAAACGTGAAGAATGCAATGTTAAATAATTCGTTTAAAAGTGTTCTTTTTTACTTTTCGGCATTTTAGGCCTTGGTGACTTTAACAATACTCATATTAATTGAAGATATATATCGGGGTCCACACACATTTATTTATATCAATTTGGTAACCAAATGATTTTAAATAAATATTCATCGGATTGCCTGGGATCCGAACCCGCCCCCCGTGGCTTTAGGATTTTCATTGTCAGGAAAAAAGTGTTCTTAAAAATTCGGTGTTAGCTGTGTCTTCTACACAGCCGGTGGCTTTTTAACGTGACAACGTCTTTTGCTTGATTTCAAAAAAATTTTTTTCTCTTACCTATATTGAAATATAAAGAGAGAAAGTATTGTTTTTATTTTTTTTTTTTACTAGTAGTTTGTTTTCATAAATAAACATGTTCAAACATTTTCATTGGAACAATATATGACAGGTGTGGCCAAACTTTTATCCATTAAGGGCGACTTATGCTTAAAAAATGAGGTTTTTCGAAAAAAAAATTAATTTTGGAGTTAAGTACTAGGGATTTTTTTTATTTATTCTATTAGAGGTTATCTTTCTGCACTAAATGACATCTCATTTAGTCTGATCTGATTAGCCGTTCGGAATCTACAGGGGTTTAAAATTTCGAAAAACGAAATCCCGCCGAGTGCTCTCATGCGGTAAAATGACGTCATATCAAAAAAAAGAAAAAAAGCCCTGGGGTATTGAACCACTCTTTCTAAAACTATATTTAGATTTAATGTAGCTTTTATGGTCAAGTCGCTAGGCGTTGCACAAGTAGGGCTATTTTTCGATATTTTTTTGCCTAAAAAATGAGGTTTTTCGAGAAAAAACCAATTTTGAAGTTAATTACTCGGGATTTTTTTATTTATTCTATTAGAGGTTTTCTTTCTGCATCAAATGACATCCCATTTAGTCTGATCTGAATAGTCGTTCAGAATCTACAGGGGTTTAAACTTTCAAATTTTAATTTACCGCAGCGCGGTAAAATAAAATGATAGGAAAAAAAAATAAATGGTGAAATCTTTAGCTGAAAACTCATTCTTTCTAACCGTATATTTCTCATAATTATACCTCTTAAGACATAGGAGTTATTCAAGCCAATAAACTTTTTCGTGCAAGCCCCGCTAACATGCCACTATAGACACATGATTTGTAAGACGTTGTCACGTCAAAAAAAAAAGAATCAAAAGATATTTTATTATTATTAAAAAAGTGTTGGATCTATGAGAGCTATTTCGATTTATCTTATTAGATATAGGCGATATCCCTATATAGCCTATAAGAAAATAAAAGCATTTTATTAGCGGAATAAATGTTTTTTAACGATTACTATTTGAAACAACACGACATGAATGATAATTAAATAGGGCTGAACTTTATTAGGCACTATTTAATTATAGCAGTGTGAATAATGTGACAAAATAATTAGAGAACACTGGAAATAATTAATGCTCTAAATATACGCAATGAACGAATGGGGGTCAACAAATAAATCATCGATTAATATATAATTATTAAATCAAGTTAATGTTAAGAATATTGAAGGAAATAATTTCTTAGTGACATATTAATTTAATTAGTCTATAAGCAATTTCAAATATTTATCTAGAAATCTCAAATCTATTCAGAAAAATAAAAAAAATAATCATCAAGTTTACATTAATTTTATTAATAATATCCCTAATCTTTCTGCTCTTCCCCCTTAATTTTTTTTGTTTAATTATAATTTTGAATTTTATACGCCAATTAGTCAGTTTAATTTTCGTTTAGTTGATTTATCACCTGGGCCATTAACCATCTTTTTAGATTAGATTGTATATCATCGGTATTGTCAAAGTTTTATAAAAAAAAATTAATTTATTATATTAAAAGCATATAGTATACGTATATGTACTAATGTATTAGATCAATAAATCACACTTAACGTAAATAGAAATGGATCTTAACATAGGGACGGTGGCGATATTTCTGAAGAAGAAAATGGAAAAAAAAGCTTTGATTTATGAAAAAATCAATTAGGTCTTTTTATAAAATATAGACCTTGGCCTACTTGTTATTTGGATAAAAGCCAAATTTTATAATCATTAAATACAGAGAATGTCGTAGGTGGTAAGTAGGACTTCTATTTAATAAACAAATTTTGTCTTAAAGGAAATGTAGTCTAATCCGTTTTTAACCAATTCCTCTAAATATTTTGAATTTTTCCTTTATCTTGCTTGTATATTTTAATGTAATTGTATCACGTCATCATGCTCTTGTAAAAAATTTTATGGCGAAATTTTAATGGAAATACAATTTTTGATGTCGATATTCCAAAAAATTGAGTCCCGAAAAATGGTCTGTCTGTGAACAAATTGTCTCAAGAACGGAACGAACTACGAGGTTGAAATTTTATATTTAAGTAAGGTACCCCCCTGGCATGTAATATCCTACACAGCACAAAATATTGCAGCAATGTTGCATCAATATTGCAAATCTTGTAAAATATTGGCAACATTGCTGCAATATTGCAGCGGCAATATTCCAAGATAGGAATATTGCAGCAACATTGCAGCAATATTGTTGCAATATTCCTATGTCCGCCTTTTTGCAACATTGCAGAAATATTGCATCAATGTTGCTGCAATATTGTCAATATTGAGCAAGATTGGCAAAATTGCTGCAACATTCCAGCAATATTCTGTGCTGTGTGGGACGCAACATGTGAATAAAATCGGCTAAATAGTACTAGTACTCTACTAATGTACTTTATCACGTTTTTTAGATTTTCTCAAAATCGGCTTTGATTAAAATTCATAAAACAATTAGTTTTTATTAATTGATTTAAACTGTCACGATTAACGGTATTAGATATTTTTTGGGTGGTTTATTTTAGCAATAATAATAATACAATAAATGTATCATATAATTAAAATAAATGTATTATTCATTAATGCAACGTTTGGGTTGCTAGTTCTACAACGTAGATGCATTCTCTTTGAATAATGAACACTAACTGAGGGTTAGGTTTTATTATAATGCAGAATTAGCAGTCGGAACGTCGAATTTTATTGTAATTAATATTACATTTTATTGTAGTATTTGTTAAAATAAACCACGAATTAAGACAAAATAAATGTCTTCTATTTTTAATTAGTCTTTAGTTTATCCTCAAAATCGTATAAAGCACACTTTATGTTTGTGCACCATAGAAAAGATAGGAACAAAAGTTTGTTTGTAAATTTAACATCTTTCTTGAATTATAATATACTGCTGGAAACTATGTCGACACAAAAAAAATTTGGTATGAAGGTTGTTGAGAACACAAGTTTTAATAAGCAAGAGAAAGTTGTGTCATGTGCGGCTAGTCACACCAATTGAATAGAAGTATAGAATATATTTTAAATGTCAGAAAGAAGATTATTGAAATTAAATATTTAAAAAAAATTTTAAAATCACTCACTCCTTTAGATCTATTTTTTTTTTCATCAATTTGATACCCCAGGATAACAAAGTTCCCTTTTATATTTTTGTTGCACCCCCCAACCACTACATCAAACTGATTAAAGATTAAAAATTGGAAAATAACTTCTAGAATACTTTTATAAAAAAAAAAAATAATATAATCGCATATCATTTCTTATTATGTTTTCTCGTTTTTTTTTTTATACCCCTAGGCCATTTATTGGTTTTGATTGAATGCCATCAGAATTAGAATTGAAATATCCAAAATCGATTATGCGCCCACTCCATGTCAAAGAAGCAACAAAGTTTTTTTCTTTTTTTTTTTTTATTTCTATTTTTTTTTCTCTCCGTTCTTTTTCATAGATGTTATTTTCATTTTTATTCGGACAGCCAGAGGGATAATGATAAATTGAGAATATAACTAAATAAACATTTCAGGTAAAAATCAGCTCAAAAAAATTCTTTTTACCTTTATATAGCTATCTCTCCTCATTTTGTATCCTATCATTTGTTACTTATATTCGTTTTTCAATTCTTTATTAAAAAGCACGTTAATAGACGTCCTATTCAAGTACAGGATCTATATTGAAATATGATGGTTTGTTATTTTATTTAGTCGCATAAATTGAAAAAATAAGTCATTCAAGGGAAACAAACTCTAGTTCTCGTACATTAAACATAATTATAATGATATTAATAAGAGGGTAAAAATGAGAAATGGAGCTAAGGTTATTTCTTTATTTGGTCAATTCACACAGATGACGTTTCGGTTCCGTGTTTGAACCGAGCATTATTGGCTGTCAAGATTTATAAATTAGTCTGGGATTATGATAATAATATGGTGTATGAAAAAAAACAATTTTCTCTTACATTCGGTAATTAAACGTTATGTTCTATGCTTGTCACATCAAATTTTTAGGTAGACATTTAGTTTCCAACA
>JAKCPI010015358.1:0-18689 GCA_023213315.1 Euborellia annulipes
AATATTCAAGGAATAATTGAAGTGAAGTTAGAAACAATTAATGTTTTTGTTTTAAAGCCTTGGGCAGAAAGAAGCGAAACATTTGTTTAGGTTAAGTACCGGTTGATCCCCTGAATAGGTAACACGATTTGTCTTCGTGGAAAAATTGAAAATAATTGAAACTACTTTATAATTAAATTTTTAAATAAGAAATTATATACATAATATTTAAGATATTATAAATAATCACGTTCAGATCCATGAAGAAAAATCATACAATTAATAATAATAGTTAGGGCACACCCTAACTTGTCAGTTATTTTAATTAATAAATATTAAATTAAATTTTTATTTTTTCAAGTAAAGAGGGACATGATGGATCAGACCTCCACTTCCACCTCCCCCACCTAATATTTAATTATATTAAGTCAGTTCATGACATATTGGTTTAAGTTTGCTTTGTAAAAAAAATAAACATCTGTTATTTTTTTAAATAAACAATAAAGACCAACTCAGAGAGGATTTGAGTTAGGGAAAAAAAAAATTTAGTGAAAATATCCTTTAGGTATGGATTATGAAAGAGATGAGACAATAAAATGAAGCAAGGGTGCGATTTCGGTGGACCAAAACGGCTCTCGAGGGATGAAAAGCAACTGTGGAGTAGTTGGGCGAGGGGGGGGGTGTGGAAAGCAACTCGAGGGTGGAGGGACCGGAGAGTCCAAACAACCCTTGTGTGGTAACTAATTAATCAATGATTTGGTATATAACAAGATAAATGGCTCAACGCAATTAAACCTGTTATCGCAATTAACACGAGATTAATCCGCTTGTCACAAACACAAGGCCTCTGCAACTATTTTATTGACTAATTATTGATGTTTTTCAATCAATATTTTAATGAAGAAGGGTTTTTGTAATAAAAAAAAAAAAACTTAGTGAGAAAAATTTAGTGAATCAGATACCTTTATTTTAATTTTAAGGGAAAAGAGGGGACGGGGAGAAGGGGGCAAATGAGAATATTAAAGCACATACGTCTTTCCATGTATTTATTGACATTGTTTTTTGAGAGTTAGTTATCTTATACAAATAAACAACAGTTTATCGGAAATCGAGAATTTTTTATTTGTTTTTTTTTTTTTTATAAAAAATTTTTGGTTGAAACATGGAAGAGAATTCCAATAAAGGTTTATATATTCTTTTATAAAAATAATGAAATAATAACATGGGAAAACGCATGGGAAGTCTTTAATATTGTTACTCCCTATTCAGAGAATACAGTATATACAGTATAGCCTATATACTCTGTATTTTATACAGCCAGAAAGGGAGGGGGTGAGGATTGAAATCTCACCTACTTTTTTAGTTTTTACCAATTTTCTCGAAATTATCTTTAACGATTTCTTTCATATTTTAAATATTTACTATTTCCAGTTTACAAAACAAATTCCGATCGATCTTTGTCTTTGGAAAAAATTCAGATACTAGTACTTTACTGATGTACTTTTTTGCTAATTTTCTCAAAAAAAAAAAACAAAAAAAAAAAAAACATCGAGCTCCAGCTCAGTTAACCCGGAACTTATTATCATTATATTTTATATAATTTAATAAAATAACGAAAGTAAGCAATTACCAAAAAAAATATTTGGCCTTAAATGCTGTTCACTGTTTGTTTCTATTTTTTTTTTTTTTTTTTTTTTGAATATTAACAAACTAACTCAATAATCCCTTGAACAAGATTCAAGCTTATTGACTTTAATGAGAATATTGAACAACTAAATAATCACATATGGAAAATCCATAATACATGAAACAAAAAAATCCTCAAGTGGGTTTTGATTGTTAAAAAATGGCGTTTATCCAAGACTTTTAAGATGAATAGGAAGCTTATATAGATAGAAAGTAAGTATGAAAATCACAAAATTCGCTTTTTTTTTTTAATTTTAGAAAAAAAAAGTCAAAGAATTTGAAGATTCATCAAATATGACTTGATAGAAATTGAAGAAAAATTTGAACCAGCAAATCAATGGACAATTCAACACAGTGAACAACAAATGTAGAAGTAGAATAGAAATTGTTTACAAAGAATAATGACAATCCAAGCAATTAACAATAAGCCAACAACAATGATATTAGGAATTTTGTAGCGACAGAATTAAAAAATTTGAAATTCTCAGAAATTGAAGAGAGCAATAATAGAAATATACCAAGCTCACTCTTGGTGGAATAGCCCCTTGAGACAGATTTTTACTTTCCAAAAATCTGATGTGACAGCTTTTATCATTAGTTCTCGTAAGAAAAAAGCAAAGTGATGTGTTCTTGTCATACAAGATTAATGGAATAATCAAATAATTTTTTTTTTTTTTACACTCACACTTTTTTCCCACTCACACTCACATTCACACAGTCTTTTCGGCAACTTAGGCCATTTAAGACTTTGAACTATACTCGTATGTTTAATATATCTTTTGGGGATCCAGGCATTTCTATTTAAACCATTTGGTATCCTAATGGCTTAAATAAAATCATCGGACTGCCTGGGGTCCGAACCCGCGATTCTCGGTATAGAAGGCTAGCACGCTAAGCCTTACACCAAGTCCGAGGGCATCAATAAAATAATTAAAAATGTTCAATTGATAATTATTAAATTTGAGAATCCATGGCGATTTTTGTCCATTTTAATAAACTTAATCGAAGGAACAGGATGTATTCGCCGCTCGTGGATCTAGGTGAGTAAATTTTGGTATATATATATGAAATATATATAATTTTTCTTAAATAAAATTACAGTTTTCAATTATAATTTTATTTTATTTCAGCTTTTCTTGGCCAACGGACGCGTATTACGTTTCGACTCTCCTATTGAGTCATCCTCAGGGCCTACAATAATAAATACAAGAATGATTATCTTTTGTCATGTTCAAGTCCATTATGTAATTTTACAATTTATACTTATTCAAAATCGAGATGATTTTATGTTATTATTTTATTTAAAATATGTTAATGAATATAATTTTAATTCTATTATAAGTGTTTCTTATTATTATCAATCAATTAATTCTTTAAAAACATTATTTACCTCAAAAAGGTGAAAGATTCTCCTTATTTTTAATTTTCACTTTACAATTTATAATTATACAAAAAATCATCTCGATTTTGAATAAGTATAAATTGTAAAATTACATAATGGACTTGAACATGACAAAAGATAATCATTCTTGTATTTATTATTGTAGGCCCTGAGGATGACTCAATAAGAGAGTCGAAACGTAATACGCGTCCGTTGGCCAAGAAAAGCTGAAATAAAATAAAATTATAATTGAAAACTGTAATTTTATTTAAGAAAATGATAATTATTATATTATAAGAATATATTTTTCTTTTTTTTTTATTTCTTTTTTATTACTAGGTCCAAAAAGTTAACGTTAATTATATATAGTAAACGAGATTACATCTCTCACATCTCAGCGATAAGAAAATTGGATTTATATTTTTTTAATAATGTAAATTTAATTATTCTGATTTTCAGATTAAACTTTGAAATTCCCAAGTTTATAATTAAGCTAATGATGGTAGATTTAATTCGCAGTTTTATATTAATAATACATGAATATTCGTATAAAAATTGAATGTTTTTGGTAGTCGTAATTAGTAGGAGAGGTGAGAATGGGGGGAGTGGGGGGGAGAAGGGAGAGAGGAACAAGTTTCCCCTTCACCTTTACACACTTCGATTCTTCATTAAACCTTTTTGTAAACTCATTAATTAAACCGAGTTGTCATCACTTTGCTACTAATTGAGATGATTGTTTATTAAAGACAATATAAGGGGCTCGCTGGTGCAGCGGGCTAGAGCACATCGGGTAAAAAAACGGGGATCTCGGTAGGAATTTCAAATAATAATAATAATAAAGATAATATAAAGAAGTGTAAAGTAACAGTTTTTTCTATTATTTTAGAGTAAAATCTATCTAGAAGAAAATTTTTGAATCAAAATCGCTGTTTATTTTTATATTTATTGTAGAAAACTATTTTATTTTATTCTATTTTGAGATGAGATGAAAGAATGGCCTATTTTTTAAAAATTCAGATTGGTTCAAAAACTATTTATAATTGTGAATTTCGTAGAGGGACCTATGCATACACTTACTAGTCAATGAATGACTGTACTGATGTTAAAGTAAAATTGTGAAAAAAAAAACACGGTTATTATGTTTTGATTAATGAGTGTTTTGTTACATTTGCGACACTTCACGGCCCCCTGCGGATAATTCATGACCCCCTAGGGGGCCACGGCCCACTACTTTAAGAAGCACTGCTTTAGAGGCTTAAGATCAACAAAAAAGAGGTAAAAAAACTGAAAAAATTAACATTTATAAATAAAAATATTTTCTAGAAAAATGATGATAATAATATTTGAAAGATCATTTCTTTATGTAATGTAATTACATAATAATATTAAAATATTTTTTCAGACATGTCGAAACAAAGTTACCAGTGATTAAAAATTACAGCAAGCGCAGAACAGAACTTTCAATTACAGTAAGTAAGAGAAAGTTGTGTGTTGTGTTTCTAATACCAACGCTCGTTTTTAAATTGTTTTTGTTTAATTGTTTTGATAATATTCTTGATATATTGTAATTTTTACTTTTAAATTATTATGTACACTGATTTCTATATTTTGTATTTTATGTTTTATGTAAAAAAGGAATGGCCGCGTATCCAACGCTAAATAAAAAAAAAAATATATAAAAAATAAAAATAAATTTATTAATAATGTTAATTTTTTCAGTATTTATACTTTTTTTTTACTTTCTCTTAGCTATGTATATATGTAATATATATAGAGAGAGTAAGTAAAAGTGGTTTTCGCGACATTGTCTGTCTGTACCAAAATATCTCAGGAACTAAAAGAGCTACGATGTTGAAATTTTCTATTTATATCTCGACACGAAAAATCTGGTGTGACAAGCACAGAACACAACTTTTGATTAGCGAAGGTAAGAGAAAGTTGTGTGCTGTGCGACCAGTCACACCAGATTTTTATAAATGTAAAAATAAACAGCGATTTTGATTGAATCTGTTTAGATTTTGCTCTATTGTTTCGTTAATTTCTTTAAGTAAAATGAGTGGACGTGATTAATCATTCAAATAAAAAAAAAGTAGCTATTTCTTTTTGTATATTACACTAAATAAATAAAAACAGAACATTGAAAATTTAATAAGTGAAAATATCCAGCAGAACAAAATTATATTATTGATTTTGTCAATTTCCATAAAATAATCTAATTTTTAGCAAATTTGATATTAATATCTATAATAAAATTGTGAAATATCAAAGGTCTTTATATTTTATGTACACCTTTCCAACTTATAAAACGATTAAATATAAATTCGGTATATAAAAAAATAAATTTGAATAATTAAACGGTCATAAATCATAAATTTACAAGTCTACAAAATTTGAAAGTTTAATCTTTGATAGATTGGCCATATGGTGTTACCATTTTAAGAATTTTGATGATTTCAAACCTCGCTTGTCAATCAAGTTACCCGAGCTTAGGCTACTAGGGCGTACTACTAAGAATTTGCTATGATATTATTTTCAATGCTGATTTCGAATTAAAGGAATTAGAAGATAAGAAAGACGAAGAAGAATTGAGATCATGACCGAAGGCTCCAATTGACCTCCATAAAGTGATAGAAACTCGCATGTATTGACAAATTAATTTCAATTATTCCAATTTCTTATCAACTTTTTTTGTATAAAAAAAGAGTATATAGGCAAAAGTATTTTATTACATTTTTTTTCTAATAAAAAAAAACCTTTGAAATTAATTTAATTTCCACTTTTTTGAATTGATAAAAAAAAAAATAATAATAATAAAAGAAGGCAATCATATAATGAATAAAAATTTTTTCTTTTAAAAAAGTCATTGATTTTGCTTCTCTCCAAATGGCTGGTGTGTGTGTTGGTGGAATGATTGTGGCTTTTGATGGCTCTTTCGAACGGAAATACGCCGGAAGTTCAATCAACGCGAATGAATAGTAATCAGTACGGCTCAGCGAGAATTCACACTGACACATTCCAATTTTTTGATGATAGCCCTTAATAAATATACTTGCTATATAAAAATGCTTTTGGATTTTTGCCATTAACTTTTTTTTTTTTTCATATTATGAATAAGATCAGAATAAATAATGAATGAGCAGGTAATAAAAAAAAATACACAAAGCTTAATTATTATACTAATTAGAAGAGAGAGAGATGAAATCACTTTGAACAGAGCAAATAAATTACGCACACAATGAAAATGTTTATAGAACTCATCACTGAAAAAGTTTTGTTTTCCCCCCCTGTTAAGAGTAATATTCAAATAATATGAGATGATTTTTATTGCATTATCTACCATATGAGTCCTTTTGGATGACTATTATTTGGTAGGAATATCTAGAGAGGGGAGCCTCGGGGCTTGAAAGGGGTGCTGCTCTAAAAATACACAAAAAATTATAGGATTCAGGTCAGCCACTAGGATCAGATAAGCTCTCGGCTTTACAAAAAACAAGAAAAGGAGATTTGGGTTTAACCAACTCACCCGGAAAAAAATAAGATTACTAGTAACTCACTAAAAGAAGAAATAGTTTATAAATGTAATAAATAAGCATAAGCCTTGACCTCTCGACTCTAACTTTAAACTGGTATATTTTAAGAATATGTTTCTAGAAATAAAACTAGAAACTTGCGGACACTCTATTGTGTTTACAATAAAAAAATATGGTGTGACTGGTCGCCGATTTTCTGTCTCGAGATATATTTAGTTTCCCATAGCATCTTGGCTCTAATCTAGACCACTTGCATTGCATAAGTAAATTGCATAAATAAAGTCATTGATTCAAACTTTTCATTGACTCTGTGTATTTTAAATGAAATAAACTATAACTGTATTTTAAATGAAATAAACTATGGTTATTTTTCAAAATTTTAATCCCATATTTGGATATCTTATACTGTACACAATAAAGAATCCTAAATAAATACAAAATATAATAAGAATTGGAAAAAAAATTTTAAAATGTGTAAAAAGTTCCAAAGGAGACCCCCTTTTGAATCGAAATTAACATGCAAATCACCATAAGGATTTAACATTGGCTCTATGAAAGGAAGAGCTGGAAAGTGAATTTGAATAAAAAACTGAATTACAACAGAAAAGTGTAGGCCTACTTCAAACAATTTTCACGAAGAATTTTACTGATATACTTTTTAAAGAGCATCTAAAGAAAGTAAAACTAGTTATATTTTATATTTTAATCAAAATCGTTAGAGCCAATTTTGAGAAAATCGAAAAAAATGAAAAAGTACATCAATAAAGTACTAGTACTTTTTGGTTGATTTTGCTCAAAAGTTTAATTTCACGATTCAGGAGGGTGCCTAACTTAAATATCGACGCTCTCAGTAAAAAAGTGCCTAACTCCACTTTTTTCGAAAATTATTTTTTTGTATTTTCTGTTGAAAAATATCATTCTCCTTATGCCCTGAACTGGGTAAGAGCGTAATTCAAATTTCTCAGTTCGAAAAGTGTTTAACAGTGACTCTAACAATGACAATGAAATGTTTTTTGGCTCTCCTGAAAAATAATCAAAAATGGAGTTAGGCACTTTGCTAATTAGAACGTCGATATAAAATTTCAACCACATAGTTCATTTCTTTCATGTCCACACTCAAAGACCATGTTGCGAAAACCACTTTTTTGTACGTACTCAAGGGACCTCAAAACATGAATTTCCATCAAAATCTCGACATCGTATTTTTGACATGATCACAATACTTTCTATATATTACATTAGGTATCCTAATATACAAACATATTATACATTTTTACAAAATTTGAGTCAGAAAACAAACAAATAATAGACATAAGATTCAGTTCATTGATATACAGTGCTGCCTCATACACAGTCTTAGTTTGGCCGTATCCGAACTTCTTATAGAACTAGAAAGTTTGTTGTATTCCAACACACCCCTATAAAAAAGGTCCTTAGCTGTACGAGCCAGAGTAGTTCCAGGGATGTGTCAATCATTATTAACACTAGATTTAGTTGTATATTTGTGAATCTCTGACCTATAGGTAAGATATTCTCGAATTATGCGTTAGTTTATAAATCAACGCCATAGTAGGTAGAGTCTTTGTTCTATGGACAACCATTGCAGCGCATTCAACATATCGGTTATTTTAGAATATCTATTTGCCCGTAGAATCACCCTCATACCGCGATTTTGCAATCTCTGAAGAGCCGAAATATCACCCTGGCTTAAGAAATACAACAGGCTAGCACAACAATCAAAATTTGTGGTTGAATTATACAATTGTATTCCGGAATATACAGAGAGCGCAGGTGATATTCTCGAAAAGAAATACATTTTTTTTTTTAATTTTCCTCTGAACGTAGCCAAAATGGGCCCTAAGTGACAACGTGTTATCAAGCATCAATCCCAAGTATTTAAATTCATTGACAAATTCGATTTGGTCATTTAAAATGCTCAAGCTGAGGTGTCTCGAATCAACAAATGAAACCCAGTGAGGTGTCGCTAAGACCATACCCTTCGTTTAAGTGACAAGCTTAAAGCTTTAAGCTTCATTCTATTCTTGTTTAAATAGGAACAAATAAGATTGAGAGAACTAGTCATCCTCTCGATTAGACAAGAGAAAGTAAAAATGTTTATTGTAGAGGATTATACAAATAAAAGTATGTACAAAGCCCACCTTCCCCCGCTTCTGGTTATATAATAACCAGGTTTTTTTTTTTTTTTGGCCAATAAATAATTTCCAACTGACATAATATATACATACACCTTATTAAAAAAAATAAATGGTTAAGGCCTTGAAGATGATAATAATATTTCATTTTGATATCAGTAATTTTATTTTATAAGTGTATGTGAGGCCGTTTTTAAATGTGTATTAATATTTATATTAAATTTTTACTTTCTCTTACCTCTATATATGTTAATATATATAGAGAGAGGAAGTATTGGATTCATGTCAAAAATTCGATGTTGAGATTTTAATTTTAATAATTTATTTATTAAAATTAAAAGATTTTAATGGATATACACGTTTTGAGGATCCCTGAATCCAAAAAAGTGGTTTTCGCGACATGGTCTGTCTGTCTGTGTCTGATTTTAAGCATGAAGGAATTGAGTAATGAGGCTGAAATTTTATATTTAAGTTAGACATCTCCCCGGAGCGTGAAAATAAGCTTTTAATCAAAATCGGCCAAAAAGTACTAGTACTTTACTGATGTAGTTTTTCAGTTTTTTTCGATTTTCTCAAAATTCGTAGTAACGATTTTGATTAAAATTCATAAATCAATTATTTTTTAGATGCTCTTTAAAATGTATATTCTCATTTTGCCATTGAAATCTTCTGAAGACCACTTTACTCTGTACTCCATAGAAAAGATAGGAGAAATGGTTGCCATGGTAACAAAATATAAATATTTTCACATATAGGTTAAATTTTACATCTTGAAAATCGAATATACCGTACTCTCAGAAACTAGATTCATGTCGACACAAAAAATCTGGTGTGACAAGCACCGAAGGCAAGAGAAAGTTGTGTGCTGTGCGCCAGTCACACCAGATTTTTACATCTTGAACATATATATCAGTGGAAACTAAATATATCTCGACACAAAAAATCTGGTGCGACCAGTCACACCAGATTTTTTTATTTATAGAAGATAAAAAGAAATTTTTTTTTATTCATTCTAAATTTGTTACGTTAACATCAATCATCAATTAGCAAATTCTAAATCTTGGTTAAAAAAAAAATAAATCCTCTTTATCTTTTAAAATTAAATATGTAATGAAAAAATAAAATTTATTCTACTGTATATAAATGAAGGGAATATTATTATTCTAGTAGTAACGAATGATTTTCACCTATTTATTTTTTGTCTTTTCAATGAATATACAAAAAGGCGGTGAAGGCTTTTTTTAAGAGGAACCAACTTTTGGTTGAGGCTGTCCTGATTGAGCTGCGGTGTCGAGAACCACTCAAACAAAATGGCTTCCCTTGCTCTCTGCTCCCCACCCGTGTCAACCAAACGTTTCTCTCTCACTCACTCTCTCCCTCTAATCACATACAATATTCCCCTCATTTTTATTTATATTCATATCAATAATAAAAAATCAAATACCTTTATAATAAAATGCAGAAAGGCAATCCTTCAAATGTACGAAGCACTTATAAAAAAAAAAAGAGTTGTATTGTTAAAAAATAAATTATTTTAAAAAAATCACTGAATTTTGGCACTCGTTCACACTCAATTTATTTTATATATATAAAAAAAAACACTTTGTTTGGATACACTGTTGTATAAACACACAAAATAAATCACAGTAAAAACACAACAAAAACACTAAAATAAAATAAAACTATATCGTTTCCATGTTTCAAGCCACCATAATAATAATAATCCACAATTTAAAAAAAAAAAAAAAAATGTAAATGTTGTTTGTTATAGAATTTGATGTGAAGAGGGGGGGGGGTGATTAAAAAAAGAGAGAGAGAGAGAGAGGGAGAGAGAGAGTTGTAATTGTATAGATAGATAACGTAGATTCTAGGATTCAACTTGTACGGTTGCTAACACATGGCATGGGTATGGCTGCTCTCACAAACAGCGTGAGCGCCTGAATCGGCCGCGAGAGAGCGCGCATGAGGCGAGAGAGGGAGGGTGGCGCTGCCCCACCACGCGGGCGCCCCCCCCCCCCGCCCGCCGTCAAACGCCACCGCTGCCACCTTCAACTTCACACCTCACTCTGACATATTTTGTTTACCCCTGATTAGAAATAATAACAAATTTATTCAGGTTGTTGCTGTTCTTTTTCTTTCTTTTTTTTTTTTTAAGTGTCCATTCATAATAGAATAGGATTGTCAGATTCTTCTATCAGCAATGGGGGGGAACCCTTTGCCCTTTTGTTGAAGGGACTTGTAGCTTGTCAACCGGAATGGTTACCTCCCCCTTGACTAAATTCTTTTTTAAATATACTAATATAAAATACGAGGGGGTGTCAAAAAATAACAGGAATTATTTTTTTTACTAGAAAATTGTGCTTATTTTTATTCAAATTGCATTACAGAGCTTTAAAGTAATCTCCCTCGGACAAAATACAGTACGTTCCAGCATTCAGCCCACTGTTCAAAACACTCACTGAACAGTGGCGTCATTTCAACTTTTTCTTTGGGGGGGGGGGGCAAATACTTTTTCTTGAGGGAGGGGCAAACTTTTTTTATTAAAATTTACTTACAAATAGGTACTCAAATTTGGCCAAAAGCTATTTAATTTTGTACAGTTTATATACTCGAAGATTTATATTGAAAAATTTTATTTAAAATAATATATAATTTTATAAAAATCAGAACCCTTGAGGGGGGAGGCAAACGCCTCCCCTGTCCCCGTCACTGTCCCTGAAGCACCTTTTTGATAGTCTGTTGAATTCACCTGAAATTTTGTTGTTTAGCTCTCAATCACGTGTTGGATAAGCAACGTGTTACTGCGAATTACTAGTGTGAAGTATTGAAGGGACCATTAAGGAGGAAAATTGCAACAGAAAGATCACATCTTGCTCAAATAGGATCCTTCACCAGGATAATGCACCGGCACATCGCGCCATCAGGAAACAATCACTGAATTAGGTAGTGAGGTGATGCCACATCCACCTTATTCACCGGACCTTGCCCTGTGTGACTTCCACCGATTTCTTGGAGTGAAAAAAGAGCTTCGGGGTCGTCATTTTCAGAGTGATCGAGAGCTAAACAACAAAATTTCGGCTGTACACAATAGACTATCAAAAAGGGACTTCAAGGAGTGTTTTGAACAGTGGACGGATCGCTGGTATTTTGTCCGAGGGAGATTACTTGAAAGTCTGTAATGGAATTTGAATAAAAGTAAGCAGAATTTTCTAATCAAAAAATAATTTCAAATCACCATTTATATCACCTCATATTATTATGACCTTCAGGTTAATTTAAAAAAGACAGACGACGTAAAAATATAATGTGTTCTTTACGAAAAGAAAACATAAAAAGGCTAATTTAATTTTTATTTTTATATCAATATTATTTACGGTTTATATACATGTATATATGTATATATATATACTCAATTTTATTTTATATCTTTTATATCTTTTATATCTTCGTTACTATATTTTATCGTTCACTTATCCTCTGATCGAGATTAAGAAGATTGCGTTCAACCCCATTATTAAATAAATAAATGTTATATAAAAGATGTCAATTTTTAAAATTGAAAAAATTCCCTGATTTTTTACTTTTTATTTTTTATTGCACAACAAATGGCTCTTTGTAAAAAAAATCTGGTGTGACTGGCGCACAGCACACAACTTTCTCTTACCTTCGGTAATCGAAAGTTGTGTTCTGTGCTTGTCTCACCAGATTTTTTGTGTCGACATGTATTTAGTTTCCGTCAGTACGGTACATTCGAATTTCAAGATGTAAAATTTATAAGCATGGGAAATTATTTATATTTTTTTACCATGGCAACCATTTCTCCTATCTTTTCTATGCAGTACAAGAGTAAAGTGGTCTTCAGAAGATTTCAATGACAAAATGAGAATATACATTTTAAATAGCATCTAAAAAATAATTGATTTTTGAATTTTAATCAAAATAGTTGGAGCGAATTTTGAGAAAATCGAAAAAAAACTGAAAAAGTACATCAGTAAAGTACTAGTATTTTTTGGCCGATTTTGATTAAAAGCTTATTTTCACGCTCCAGGGGGGTAACGAACTTAAATATAAAATTTCAACCTCAGCTCAATTCCTTCATACCTAAAATCGTTACACAGACACAGACTGACTGACCCACAGACAGTCCAATTTGCGGGACCCACTTTTTTGGACTCAGGGTCCTCAAAACATGTATATCCATCAAAATCTCAACATCGAATTTTTGACATGATCGCAATACTTTCTACCTGTATATATTTCATCTTCTGATCTTTAATTTTAGCTGATATTCAGAATTTAAAATAAGAGAAAGAAAAATTAAAAGAATATTAAAATGAAAAAAACAAACATGAAAATTTTCGCTTCCTTTTGTTTCGTTTATTATATAAAAACCAGCTTAGAGTAATAAAAGGGAAAAAAATATGAATAATTAAAAAAAAACTCTCCAGGCCGATTGGCTTTAATCTTATAAACAGGCGCTTGTAGATAAAACAGAATTTTTAAAAAGATAATATTGGTGGGAATGATCAACACTGGCATAAAGAATGAACCAAAAGACTTTTAAACAAATTGGAGACCCTTGAGGAATTCGACTTTGTGTAGAGAGAACGAATCAATTAAAAAATAAAATGTAAAAAGTAAGGTATAGAATAAAAAGTAAAATTTTGATGAAATTTTTTTTTATAGAACTATGTTAACTTATTAATAGGCCTATAATTAAAAAAAAAATAATAATAATGTTGAATGTAATGAATTTATTGTATAATTTTAGGCCCTAATGATAAAATAAATATATACTTTGTGATATTGAAAGCACAGAGCAATTGTGATACGATTAAGAAGCTGTTGCAGTTTAATTCTATAAAAAACTTCGTTGAGTATCGTCTACTTTAATACTTAAATAAAAACGGGTATATCCATCAAAATCTCAACATCGAACTTTTGACATGAATCCAATACTTTCTCTCTCTCTCTCTCTCTCTCTCTCTCTCTCTCTTATATATATATATATATATATATTACATATATACATAGGTAAGAGAAAGTAAAAAAAGGGGTAAAAAAAAAATATCAAGAGGACGAGAAACACAAATTTATACAAAAGAATCTGGTTGTCTCTGATCGTCCCATACCCTAAGTACGCCTTTTGTATTTTTTAGATTATATTATAGGGCCTAAGATAAAGTTCTTAAAAGGCTAACATATTCGTCTGGCTTTTCTATCTTACAAAAGATTAGATAAGTTTGAAAAATCGATTTATTGAATAATCCTTTTTTTTTATATTGAAATTTTAAAGGCAATTTTATAAAAAAAATTATTGGCAAAAGAGAAAAAAAGAAGGGTGCGTAATGCGAACGAGGATTTAATCGTCACCCTCTTAATTGAATTAAAATTGCTATAGAAATTTATTTTTTATTAATAATACAGCTAATACAGTTTAATGAAGAAACAAAAACATTTAAAACTTCGCGTTGCATAATTAAATTTAATATAATACGAGTAATATGAATATCAAGTGAGAAGAAAACAGAAAAATTATGAATGTTGTTTGGAAAAAGTTGGCAATTACTATAGAAATATTTCAGAGGGGAATTTGTATGTTGCTGGTCGAAATAATTCACTCGCTTTGAGAGTGGAATAAAATACGAATACGGAATTATTTTTGTTTAGTTTATAATTCCAAACGTTTTTAATCAATATAAATTTTTAAAAGGGTTAAAAAATATTATTATTGATAAAGGATTTAGGAGTGGAGCAGTTGAAAAATAAAATGTTCACATAGCTTTTAATAAAATAAATATATAGATGAAAATAAATAAATCCTTTATAAAAATGGAGATAGAAATTTAGTCAACAAATAAACTATATAAAAAGAAGAAAGAAATTCTCACTTTTTTTTTAAATAAGGCCCAAAAAGCTTTGAAGAAAATTGTCACAAGGAAACAGGAAGAACAAGGAAAAAATAAGAGCAGGGGGGATGAGAGGCTCAACTGGGAGATCTAAAAGTAAGAAGATCGTTGTGGATGTTAGATTTGAGGGTTCGGAAGCTTACGGGAGGTCTTGGGGACAAAGGAAGACAAGTTCTAATGGTCGTAAGTTAACTGCATAGGGATGATGCCTCACAACTTTTGGGAAAATTAATTTGAAAAATCTGAAATCTTTCCTATGAAGTAAAAGAATAAAGTGTGCTTCAAAAGATTTCAAGGGCAAAAAGAGAATATACATTTGAAAGAGCATCGAAAAAATAATTGATTTTGAATTTTAATCAAAATCGATAGAGCGAATTTTGAGAAAATCGAAAAAAACTGAAAAAGTACATTAGTAAAGTACTAGTACTTTTTGCCCGATTTTGTTCAAAAGCTTATTTTCTCGCTCCTGGGGGGTGTTTAACTTATATATAAAATTTCAGCCTCATAGCTCAATTCCTCATCCTTAAAATTGAACACACACCCACAGACAGACCATGTCACGAAAACCACTTTTTTGAATTTAGGGGACCTCAAAACGTGTATATCCATCAAAATCTCGACATCGAATTTTTGACATGAATCCAATAATGATGGAGTCATGAAAAAACAAGACGAATGCAGCCAAATATTATTTTATTTCAAATCTCGCCCTCACGGCTGACGTTTCGGCCCGAGGTCTAAACGTCAAAACGCCGAAACGTCAGCCGTGAGGGCGAGATTTGAAATAAAATAATATTTGGCTGCATTCGTCTTGTTTTTTTCATGACTCCATCATCATTAAGCCTACAGCCACAGATCTTTTTCGAATGAATCCAATACTTTCTCTCTCTATATATATTAACATATACATAGAGGTAAGAGAAAGTAAAAAAGAAGAAAACTGAAGAAATTCGATTTTTCTAAACTTTTCTTTTTTAGTATAAAGAAAAAAAGTAATTAAAAAAAAAGAAATTCATTGGTATAACCACCCGGGAACTCTGAGCCTCGAGACCTGCTGCGCCCCCCCCCCCCTTCCCTCGTCGGTGGGGATGTTATTTACGCCACTGACAATCAGGTATTAAAAAGTAATTTTTTATGACAAAAAAAAATCAAATACCTTAATTGTCTTTTCTTTTAGTAATAAGTATATTGTATAAAGAAAAATCTGGTGCGACTGGCGCACAGCACACAACTTTCTCTTACCTACGGTAATCGAAAGTTGTGTTCTGTGCTTGTCACACCAGATTTTTTGTGTCGACATGTATTTAGTTTCCGACAGTATGGTACATTCGATTTTCAAGATGTAAAATTTATAAGTATGGCAAAATGTTTATATTTTGTTACCGTGGCAACCATTTCTCCTATCTTTTCTAAGGAGTACAAGAGTAAAGTGGTCTTCAGAAGATTTCAATCACAAAATGAGAATATACATTTTAAAGAGCAACTAAAAAATAGTTGATATATGAATTTTAAAAAAAATCGTTGGAGCAAATTTTGAGAAAATCGAAAAAAAAAACAGAAAAAGTGCATCAGTAAAGTACTAGTACTTTTTGGTCGATTTTGTTCAAAAGCTTCGTGTCACGTCCCATGGGGGTGTCTAACTTAAATATAAAATTTCAACCTCCTAGCTCTTTTCGTTCTTGAGATATTTTGTTCACAGACACACAGACAGACAGACAGACAGACACACAGACACACACACAGACAGACCATGTCGCGAAAACCACTTTTTTGGATTCAGGGGACCTCAAAACGTGAAGATCCATCAAAATCTCGACATCGAATTTTTGACATGAAACCAATACTTTCTCTCTCTATATATTAACATATATATAGAGGTACGAGAAAGTAAAAAAAGTAATTAAAAAAAAAGAAATTCATTTGTATAAGTCATCATAATAAGAAAAATCAATAAAATTCCCCGGAAAAAAAATTGTCTAATATCGTATTTGGCAAAGTAGTATCCGGAGGGATGGAGAGAAAAGGGAAAAGAGTAAAACCCTCGTGCTCCAAGCTGTGCAAGGGTGTGGTCTTGACGAGGACGAGGGTGCGTGCGATAGAGAGAGTGAGAGCAAAAGAGAGAGAAAATAAAAAGAGAGAGAGAGAGATAGAATGGGAATAGGGAGTGAGTAGCGGAGGATACACAAAATCGATCGTGGACTTGGCCGACCCCGACGCCGACAACGCCCCGGCGGCAGAAAGATGAGGCACACTCCCCACCCCCAAACATGGCTCTTTACCACCCCTTCATTCCCCTCCGCTCATACTCACAACGATCCAGGCAGACGGGCAAACCAGAAAGGAAAAGAGATCCATCTCTCTCTCTCTCTCTCTCTCTTTATCTCGCTCACTCTACTTGGTTCTATCTCGCATACATCTCTTTATCACTCGCATACATACAGAGCAGAGCAGAAGAGAGAACGAGAAGAGGTGGGGAGGGCAAAGTTTCATAGACATGCCAAAATACTCTCTCATCGCCGCTGAAAATCTCAAAGTGACATACCAACCAAATTATTAGTATAATATATTTAAATAAATAAAGGGTATATTTCAAGAGGAAATTTGAATGAAATTGCGATTAACCTTAACAAATATGGAAATCTATTTCCATAAATTTATGAAACCAAAAAAGAAGAGGTTAATTTTGCGGTTGGTGAATAAAATCAAATAAAACCAGCAGGGGATTGGATTAGTTTTATATTTAAAATATGTATTAATATCAATGAATATTATTAATCAATTTCCTTCTCTCAAAAATCCTAATTATAATTTGAATCATGTTGTCTATCATACTAATAGAGAATATATAAAGGCACACGTAACTGCAAACTTGACAAGCATGTACGTGCAATCTTTTTATACAAGCAAACTGTAACATCTGTAGGAGAATTTTGCGCAAGCATTTTAATTGTGCAAGCCGCTTGATGCTCAATCATGCACAAGAATATTTGCGCAAGCAAAACTCTCCGCCATTTTATAAAGGTCTTGACAATTGATATTTATTTAATATATATTAATTAATTCATTTAAAATTTCAATTTCAATTTTAATATTTATTGTGTCTCTGTTTAAAGCAAGTGAGTATTTCTTGTTATCTTCGGATAATAATCGGAACCCGCCCAAAATTTTGGTTTCGTTTTGATTTTCGCCCATTTTCGCCAAAATCATAGTTTTGGCCGTTTTTTTTTTTTTCCCAAAAAGGGAACTGTTTTTTTCGTTTGCCGAAACCAGTGTCTGAAAGATTGGTAATAAAATAACATAAAAAATTTACTTGGGAAAATTTTTACTTTTCTAAAAAAAAATTTTGGTTTTCTTTTAAAAAAGATTTAATAATTTTAATGGGAGAGGAAAAAAATTTTCATAAAAAAATATTTTATGTATAATTTTTTTCATACGAAAAATTAATTTTGGTTTTGTTTTCGGTTTTTGGCCTCGGTTTCGTTTGGGAATATTGTTTGGTTTCGGTTTAATTAATAGCCTTCGAGTTTGACATTTTTTAGGTTAATTTTCGGCATAAGCTGTTTCTTGAACAAGCACCGAAGGGGAATTTGTGCATGCTGGTATAAAAAGATTGCACATGCATGCTTGTCAAGTGTGTAGTAGCCTTAATATAGATCCTAGAATCTCTTTATTTTTTAGTGGCAAGTAGATAGTGATCATAATACATGATTGAGTGAAGATTACGAGGATTTAACAGCCAAGAATTATACTAAAATGCTAAAAGTCGACGATAAATGCGATCCTTTAGTGTCAAAAGTTTATTACTAGTAATTATATTGTTGACTACTAACACATAGTGAAGTGAAATGAATAAGAGCGTGATTGACTCTCAAAATGTCGTGAAAAAGTAATAACACTTTTTATTTCAAACTTCCTAACGACGAAGAAAATAAAATAGCAAGCGACTAAATTATATAGGAAAAAAATATAATAAAGATCGAATTGTAATAAAAGATATTAATGTTAAGGAAGGTGGTTGATCTTTTTTTCTAAGAAAATACTTTCGTAATAA
>JAKCPI010015359.1:0-10823 GCA_023213315.1 Euborellia annulipes
CGTTCGTTCGTGCAAATTATATTTTTTAGAAATTAAAAAAAAAAATCAAAAACCATGAATTTGTTCTTAAAAATTCACAAAGCCGTTTGTTACTCAAAATAATGAACTCAAGGATTTGAAATTTTTTAAATTTGCATAAGTAAAATTATGAAATCTATATGAGATGAAAGATCAGATACTAGAAATAAAAAAGAGTCGGTAATATTGACTTGATATTACCGTAGTACCGTAACTAATGGTACATTTATATTTATAAATAATATATAATAAAAGTGGTCTTCCCCAATCATCTTATATCTTATATATCGTCTTATAAATAAAATACCATATATATATTTATTGATGAACTTTGCTATTTTATTTTTTGACTCAAAGACTGATCATGTATGATTTGAACTGCAGTATATCAATAAATCGATCAGTAATCTAAAAAAAATTATTATTTAAGGAAAAAATCCTAATTAAAATAATTTTTTATTTGTAAAACTTTTAACTAATGAAGTATTTTTCCATTAGTACTGCTTGAATGATAATGAAAATTATCTATTTTAGCTGATAAATAAGTATTTATTTACCAGCGATATTATTCCTTCCATATGAGTGGCCTTGGCCACAATTGAAACAAGTTATTTTATTGTCAGTTCTTTGGGGGTACTCGATTTAGAGGCTATCAAATGCTTTCAAGATATCTTAAAACAAAAATCTTACACTGGCAACATTGTTGTGTGGCCTATGAAAATTGTATTAAAAGATTGGCAACAAAGTTGCAGATCTTTTACGCTCTTTTTCATCAGAGTTTGGCTTGATCGGCGGAATTACAATATTGTTTCTTAATAAATATAGTAATTTTAAATTTTTGTTAAAAAAAAAATTTTAGATTGATAGAACATTTTTTTTAAATGCATTTGGTTACCAAATGACTTAAATAGAAATGCCTGGACCTCCAATAGATATTATAAATATATAACGGTTATCGTCAAAGTCTTAAATGGCCTAAGATGCCGAAAAGACTGTGTAATTGTGTGGGTGAGTGTGAGTGTGAATGAGAAAAAAGTGAGTGTGAGTGTTAAAAAAAAAAACTTTTAAAAATTTTTATTAGAGCTCGATGAAAACAATTTTTTATTGAAAAAACCTTTTTTTTGTCCATTCAAGTTCAGAATACATAACCTTTTTCATTTTTTTTTTTTTTTTTTTTTGAGATATAAGTTTAATCAACCAAGGTCAAAGATATTTGAATATAAAAAAGGTTTATCAGAATAACGTAACTTATCTTATTAGCGCTAATGTTAATATATTATCTTTATTTTTAAGCCTAGGTTAATATTTCAAAAAAATAATAATAATAATAATAATGAGTGTGAGTGTGAATGAGAAAAAGTGTGAGTGTTAAAAAAAAACTTTTAAAAATTTTAATTAGAGCTCGATGAAAATAATTTTTTATTGAAAAAACCTGTAATGTATTTTTTTTTTTTTTTTGAGTATTCAAAAAATATACATATATAACAGCGTGGGAGTATGTTTATTTGTTGGTGGCCGAAATCTCCTCCCCTTTTTTTAATTAGACCTATCTTAAATTAACATAATCGCCATAACTTTGTCGACCACTGGAACACACCATCGGCATGTTATCTCCAGAAGTACACTGGGGAATATAACTTGAAAATTTCCATTTATTATAACATTTGAATGTAAACTTCAAACTACATACATCATGTATGGGTAATATTTTTCAATTTTTATTTTCTAGGATCGGAAGTACCAGAAATTATTATAAACGATACGGAAAAGTATATTAATTGGACTAAAGAGAATATTAAAACAAGATTTCCATTTATGAGGCCAGCTGGTGATGATGTTACTGCAAGCCAAGCTCAATCTATCCTCAACAAGATCATCGAATCCGTAGCAAATGCTTTGGTTGATATGATCGAATTAGTGGAAAGTAAATCTTTTAACATAACCACCCCCACTAATTTAACAAAGTTAAAAAATTAAAAATGAGCAATTTTAATTATTAGATATAGGTATATAAGATTTTTTATTAAAAATATCCACTGGAATAAGATTGCAAGTTATAGATTTTGAAAAATAATTTATTGTCATTATTTTAAGAAGCTTATTCAGATCTATTCTCTAAAAACAGACGTTAAAATTTAAAATGGGTGTTAAAAAGTAATATAAAAACAATCAGCGTTAAAAAATGCTATTCTCTAAACAAAGTTTTAACAGCGACGTTAAAATGTTGCTTTTATTTTAAAGCTATCAAAATCATAACCTTACTTTTTAAGTTAAGGACGCCATTTTTATTTTAAATACGACGTTAAAATATTAAAGGCACCCCTAGACATGACATTAATTTTTAACACTATTTACTAAATGTTAACGCTTTGGCTTTAAAGTTTTTGTTTAAAGAATAGCTATTTGAGGCAAGGAAGTGTTGAAATGAATTAATGTTGTTTACAGATGTTAAAAGTTAACGTTTTTGCTTGGAGAATAGACCTGATTGTGTTTAAAATAAAAATTTTATCTTATATGAATAGATTTCTTTTAGTGAGTTTTTTAGTTAAGTTATAAGTTGAGACAAATGACAAATAACTTGTTGCAATGACCGCCTTCGACGACTAAGTACTGTATAAAGGTATTTTTCAAATGTTAAAACTTACATTTAATTATTTATTTTTATTTTATTACACCAGGGAAAAATTGATAAGAAAATTTTTTTTATTGTAAAACGTTATATAAACTAAAAAAAAAAAAAAATATATATCGCTTAATAAATGTATAATTTGCGAGATGAGTTTGTTTGCTTGGTCCGCTTTCGGTAACTTACTTTTACTTCGGTAATTTACTTTCACTCAGTCATATGTACTGAGGATGGGTTAATAGCCCGAAATATATTGAGTTGTAAAATCTAACAATTCTTTAACTTACTTTTACACTAACTCGTTTGCCAAAAAAAATGTATTCTCTGAAAATCAGGAAAATCCTGATTGCGCAGGGGATGCAGCAATATGCCTAATCAATCACAAACTCACCTCGCAATCATCTTAATTACTGGGGCGAGGCGAAAAGAAACAGTGTATGAGAGTGGGTTAATTCCTTTTATTTTGGAATAATATAATACAAAAAAAAGTAAAAAGTAAAATTAAGAAAAAAGTTTATTTATATAAAATGTGTATTTTCTAGGATAATCAGATAAATAACAAATAAATAGGCCTCAATATAAGAGATGTAATGCCATTTTTTTTTTTTTTTTTAATTAAAACTAATCATTTAGAAAAGTGTTTCCTACCTGATTCGGAGTCTTCCAAATTAGTATGACTGACTGCAGAGGTAGCTACAATCACGGCGCACAGGATAATCGAACAAATCCGCATGGTACTTGTTCAAACACCTAAAAGTGAGAAAAATATTATTTTATTAATTATAGAACTTGGCAGTCTCACTAAAATTAATTTTCACTATTTAGTTATAGGTAATAGATACTAAGTTGGGGCATGATTTATTCTTAAAATAAATTAAGTTTAAGATATGCTTATACTCTAAATACATAAGAAACGGTGGAACCTCAAAAGAAATAGTAGCGGAATCACGTGTTTCCATTTTATCGGCTCACGTCGCAGATTCATGACGTCACATCTCACATAGAGAAAACAGACATAGTAACAAATGGATGTAAAAGAAAAGAGCACGTGGCTGGATATCTATCAGCTGCCTTTCTATTCTGTATTTTAATTAAAACCTTGAGAATTCCTAAATTTATTCTTTTGTACTTTTTAAAATAATAATAGGTCTAATAAAAAAAAATAATAATTTTCTACACACTCGAAATTTTAAAAAGTTTTAGAAAATAAAAATATTTGATTTGGTTAAGATTATTGATAAAGTCAATAATTAAGAGGGTAGTTTATTACCCCATCTCGATCTATGTACATTATTTTAAAATTTATTGCAAAAGATTAAAAAATATTCCAAAATTTTAGGAGGGGGTAGGTAGGTTGGATAGAACTTTCTGAGGGGTGGAATATCATTTTTCAATTATTTACACCCTTTGAAAGCGTCATTTTAAATTATATTAAAGTCTATTGAAAAATAAAAAAAAAAAACACCTAATTTTAGGGAAGGAGGGGGGGAGGATAGAAAAAACTTGGAATTTTTGGGGGAGAAAGTGTTTTTGTTTTCTATTTGAAAGATTTGATTATTTAAATTAATATATTTTTCGTAAAACTATCAATAGTTTGAAACTGGTTTCCATTGCTTTATTATGGGAGATTTCTGGGGTCCTGATAAGGACTGTTCGCTAATTTGACATAATGATAGCTTAAACCACCCCTGGAAAAATCCCTACCCATTAAAAAAAACTCCATGAAAATCGGACCAGTAGTTTCGGAAAGTTACAGCTTTTGTAAATATATACCAGTATAATATGTAAGTTTTTATATATATATATATATATATATATATACCATATAGAATTAGAATTATAGATCACATTAGATTGATAAGTCTAAATTATACTATTAGTACCATCTATCAGATGAAAATGTACTAAAAATAATTGGTAAACTAAATCTATGGGAAGTAATATAGAGCCTACTGCCATCTTTTAGTAGAAAATATACTAAGAATTATTAGAATATTTGGAAACTAAATTTATTGCATGTATATCAGAGCCTGCTGCCATCTATTGTGAAGAAAATTTACTAAAAGCTATTTATAATGAGTTCGGTTATATTCGGAGATTTTCGGAAATATTCGGTCAGGGGCGACCACTGTATCCTGTCTTTATAAGGAAGGTTATATTCCAAGATCAATCAGTATCTCGCCGGCTGCCGGTGAGTTAGCATAAGGGGGTATATGTCAGTTTAGTATATATTATTTATAATTTAAAAAAATTTAATAAAGACCTGAAATTCTTATAATTGTAATAAATACATGGTATAATTTGTCTATTATAAATGAATTTTAAAATCTTATAGGTAAATGTGGGGGCTTGGATTCTTATTAGGAGATGTTGACTCGTCGACGGTCAGCATCCCACCCACTCCGCCCTAAATAGATACATTTCTTATATAATGATTTACAATCCGAAGCAATCGTCGCCTCACTTACGAAAACACTCGAGGATTTCCGAATGTTTTAATTCCTACTTATTGTTGAAAGATGTGCAGCATAATGCTGCCATCACATTATAATATTAATGAGGAATTAAACCATTCGGAAATCCTCGAGTGTTTTCGTAAGTGAGGCGACGATTGCTTCGGATTGTAAATCATTATATAAGAAATGTATCTATTTAGGGCGGAGTGGGTGGGATGCTGACCGTCGACGAGTCAACATCTCCTAATAAGAATCCAAGCCCCCACATTTACCTATAAGATTTTAAAATTCATTTATAATAGACAAATTATACCATGTATTTATTACAATTATAAGAATTTCAGGTCTTTATTAAATTTTTTTAAATTATAAATAATATATACTAAACTGACATATACCCCCCTTATGTTAACTCACCGGCAGCCGGCGAGATACTGATTGATCTTGGAATATAACCTTCCTTATAAAGACAGGATACAGTGGTCGCCCCTGACCGAATATTTCCGAAAATCTCCGAATATAACCGAACTCATTATAAATAGTTTTTAGTAAATTTTCTTCACAATAGATGGCAGCAGGCTCTGATATACATGCAATAAATTTAGTTTCCAAATATTCTAATAATTCTTAGTATATTTTCTACTAAAAGATGGCAGTAGGCTCTATATTACTTCCCATAGATTTAGTTTACCAATTATTTTTAGTACATTTTCATCTGATAGATGGTACTAATAGTATAATTTAGACTTATCAATCTAATGTGATCTATAATTCTAATTCTATATGGTATATATATATATATATATATATATATATATATATATATACTTACATATTATACTGGTATATATTTACAAAAGCTGTAACCCTCCGATTTCAATAAAATTTAAAATGACGCATCGCTAGAGTGTAAATAATTGAAAAATGATATTCCACCCCTCAGAAAGTTCTAACTACAATACCCCCTCCCCTAAAATTTAATTCCCACTCAATTTAAATAAAATTTAAAATGACGCATCCCTAGAAAGTAAATAATTAAAATATGATATTCCACCCCTCAGAAAGTTCAAACTACACTACCCCCTCCCCTAAAATTTAATTTTCACTCGATTTTAATAAAATTTAAAATGACGCATCCCTAGAAAGTAAATAATTAAAATATGATATTCCACCCCTCAGAAAGTTCTATCCACACTACCCCCTCCCCTAAAATTTATTTTCTACTCAATTTCATTAAAATGACGCATCCCTAGAAAGTAAATAATTAAAAAATGATATTCCACCCCTCAGAAAGTTCTAACTACACTACCCCCTCCCCTAAAATTTAATTTTCACTCGATTTCAATAAAATTTAAAATGACGCATCGCTAGAGTGTAAATAATTGAAAAATGATATTCCACCCCTCAGAAAGTTCTAACTACACTACCCCCTCCCCTAAAATTTAATTTCCACTCAATTTAAAAAAATTAAAATGACCTCCTAGAGTAAATAATGAAAAATGATATTCCACCCCTCAGAAAGTTCTAACTACACTACCCCCTCCCCTAAAATTTAATTTTCACTCGATTTCAATAAAATTTAAAATGACGCATCCCTAGAGTGTAAATAAATGAAAAATGATATTCCACCCCTCAGAAAGTTCTAACTACACTACCCCCTCCCCTAAAATTTAATTTCCACTCAATTTAAATAAAATTTAAAATGACGCATCCCTAGAGTGTAAATAAATGAAAAATGATATTCCACCCCTCAGAAAGTTCTAACTACACTACCCCCCTCCCCTAAAATTTAATTTTCACTCGATTTCAATAAAATTTAAAATGACGCATCCCTAGAGTGTAAATAATTGAAAAATGATATTCCACCCCTCAGAAAGTTCTAACTACACTACCCCCTCCCCTAAAATTTAATTTCCACTCAATTTAAATAAAATTTAAAATGACGCATCCCTAGAAAGTAAATAATTAAAAAATGATATTCCACCCCTCAGAAAGTTCAAACTACACTACCCCCTCCCCTAAAATTTAATTTCCACTCATTTTAAATAAAATTTAAAATGACGCATCCCTAGAAAGTAAATAATTAAAAAATGATATTTCACACCTCAGAAATTTCTATCCACACTATCCCCCTCCCCCTAAAATTTAATTTCACTCGATTTCAATAAAATTTAAAATGACGCATCGCTAGAGTGTAAATAATTGAAAAATGATATTCCACCCCTCAGAAATTTCTATCCACACTACCCCTCCCCTAAAATTTAATTTCCATTCAATTTAATAAAATTAAAATGACGCATCTCTAGACTGTAAATAATTGAAAAATGATATTCCACGCCTCAGAAAGTTCTATCGACACTACCCCCTCCCCTAAAATTTATTTTCTACTCAATTTCAATAAAACTTAAAACGACGCATCCCTAGAGTGTAAATAATTGGAAAATGATATTCCACACTTTATTTAACAAAAGTTTTTTATTTCATATTATGCTGCAAAAAACATTTATATAGACAACTCTTAATCATATTCAGGAACGCCGCCTGTCAGGGCCTAGCGTGGTAGGGGTGTCGATTTAGTTTCAATGTCTGTTTGTAATGCATAGACTCATAGTTTTGTTTTAATTGATTGATAATTTTCGAGGGGGGTTTTAGGCTATCATTATGTCAAATTAGGGGTAGAGGAGTCACCTTAGGGACTCACAATTCAAGCAGGTTCAAACTCGCTTAATTAAAAATATTAGTTTTATTAATCAAGTCTCTCAAAAATAAAATAAAAATTCTTTTTGCCCAAAAATTTTACATTTCAAAAAGTTCTTTAGACTCTTCGCGACTATGTAATAAAATTAAAATGACGCTCCTCCAAAATGTAAATAATGATAAAATGATTTCGCATGCATCATTGAGACCTGCCCCTAAATTTTTGGAACGAAGTTCTTTAATGCGCCTTACACAGAGTGTTTTCTTAATTATGAAAAGCTGTGCCGGCTGCCTTGGTTTCTAGGTAGGGGGGCTTTGTCCCCCTGGACCCCCTCCAGCTGGCTCAGCCCGCCTGCGGAGGACTCTCGCCTTTTCTTAACTATGAGAAGCTGTGACCGCCTTGGCGTTTACTAGGGGGGCTTTGCTTCCTAGATCTCCCTCTGCAGGCTCGGGCCCGTCTGCAGCGTTCACTCGCCTTTTCTTAATTATGAGAAGAAAATTATTATTACTACGTATTCCAATCCAGTGCCTGTTGAGGATTTGCTTACATTCATAGAATACATAACTGCAAAGAATACTTAAATATTTCTCTATACATTTTCTATGGGAGAAATCGTAACTTTAGGAATTAATAACTCAAAAAGTTATAGGAATTTCGGAACCCAAGTATTTTTTTTTTTTTTTTTTTTTGGACTCTCCTTAACGTTCTTTAAAAGACTGCAAAATTTCGTTTCAAAATTCCAACGGGAAGTTGGTCAAACAGAGCGTGACAGACGGACAGAGGGACACTCCGCTATTATTATATATAGATTCCAATTCATATTTAAGCTAGAATAAAAAAAGAAGATAAATTGTCCTATATTCAAAAACAAATAGATAATATTTAGAGTGAATAAAAACTATAATTAGCGATTGTAAAAGGTATGATAATTATAATATAGGAGGCATAATAACAATAAAAATTGTCAGTTGAGGCTCACGTGAGCATGCACACACAAATTTTAAAAATTGTTCTCAACACTAAATCTTTTATTATTTGGATGTTTTATGGCTGGTGGAAGAAAATGCAGCAAGGATATTTTCTTTAAAAAATTTTCAACCTTCAACAGTAAACATTTCGGCCTTGGTTAAAGCCATCTTCGCAGATGTTAGTTGTCATTATATAGACATGATTAAATCTTTTGCCATGCCAATACTTCTATATATTATTAATACAAAACTTTAATCTCGGAAATAAATAAATAAATTAATATAAAGTTCAAAATAAAAATTAATATGTTGAACAGAGAAAAGGACGCAGCCAATTATTTCCTATTCAACATATCAGCTACAGCCACGTTCTACTATTCAATAAAAATTAATATTTTTATGTATACTTATTAAATGTATTGTAAGATATTGTCCAAACATAATCTACATTCGGCAAAAAAAGACGAAAAATTTTTATAATCAGGCTATCTATGCATGGGAGCACGTTTATCCATTTGGAATATCGAATATGTTCTCTGTATTGGGCAATGCAGCAGCAGCCCATTGCATACATAGACCTCGATTGTATCAAATTTGGATCGATCCATAGCAAGGTAATAATCCTTTCATGGGTTGAAATAGATATTCAGAATACAAATTTATTTTTTAATTTATTCTTTAATTAATGAATTTTAAATATTTAATATTTTATTATCTAAAATAATGTGAGATAATGAGCTATTCAAGGTCTTTTTAGAAACTAATAATTTATTGTTGAACTTCAAGTGCCTGTGAAATAAATAATTATGGTTTGATTTTATTATTTAAACAACTAATTAAAGGTGCATACAATATAAGCAAAATTTATTATTATTTTTCATATTTTATTTTATCTGTGTTTTGTGAAGTTGCCAATCTACATTGGCTATGGTAGAATGAATGCATTATAAATTATACTGGTCGAAAAAAAATTGGTAACTTTCCAGGTGACTTCGAGGGACTAGGTCGAGTTACTAAAATGAACATTATTAATTTTTTATTATATTAATAACTGAAGTAAAAATACTCTAAGATGGTCTAGCTATAAAGTATATATAAATATGGCTTAGGAAAAATTTCTCAATATTAAGATAAAAATTACCTACCAGAATGTATAGTCTACTTTCTGTAGGCAAAATATCATAATTAAATTAAAAAAAAAATGTATTTATTATTTAAGGCAACAGTTTTCAATCTTTGGCCTACTATGTCTACCCTAAAAAAAGAGGCAAACATCTCCGGTTGGAATTAACTGATTTGAAGTGTTTAATGTATAAGAATCACACACCCTAAATTCAAACAACGCTGTTTTTAACTTATTTTCTCAAAACTTCTTTTTTCATATATATTTCTAGTTAACTTATGGAAGTTGTTCTAAATGAGGATCAGTTCGTATTTTTGTGGATCCAATCTCTAATCTCAGAATTTTTCAAGAAAAATCCCAACCATACAGGAACTTGAACTTGGGTCGCCGATCGGCTATAAAACTACAAGATTTGTCCATGTTTCTATTGAAATTATAGTTTGAAATAGCCATAGGGTCAAACAAATTAAAAAAAAAAATTCTTTAGATATTTAGAATATCTTCAATAAAAATTTAATTTTTTAAATTAATTTTGAAATAATCAAAACATAGAAATATTTTTTTGTTTTGTTTTAAACCTTAACAAATATATAAATAGGTTATGTCATTTTTAATTTGAAGAAGATAAAATTATTTTTTATTTTCAATTTAACTCTTCCACCTGTTGGTCACTGAGAAGTATTTATAGGGATCTAATACTAAAAATAAATGGTTTAAATTTGAAAGCAGCAAAATATTTGTGGCGTCAAAATTAAGACACGAAGGTCGCCATTGGCTTACCGGAAAAAACAAAATTATTTTGATTAACTATTTGTCAGAAAGTAAAAGATGATCTCAATTCATCAAAATGTTGATAAAGTGATTACATTTTGTTGGAGCATAAAAATAATTTATCTAATATTTGATATCTTATTATAAGAAAAATGAATATGAA